>JASVEL010010356.1:0-148526 GCA_032618575.1 Nicotiana noctiflora
TCGCCGTAATTTTTATTATTGTTTATTTACCCTCTTGCCCCTCATCTGTGACTATTGTTTAGATGAGGTACAATGATAAATGTGGGTCGGGTTGCATGCTGCAACAGAGGTATTTGAGGGTCGGGTTGCATGTTGCAATAATAGTAAATGCTAAGGGTCGGGTTGCACGCCACAACAATACTAAAAGTTAAGGGTCAGGTTGCACGCCGCAACAATACTAAATGCTAAGGGTCGGGTTGCATGCCGCAACAATATTAAAAGTTAAGGGTCGGGTTGCACGCCGCAACAATACTAAAAGTTAAGGGTCAGGTTGCACGCCGCAACAATACTAAATGCTAAGGGTCGGGTTGCATGCCGCAACAATATTAAAAGTTAAGGGTCGGGCTGCATGCCGCAATAATATTAAATGTTACGGGTCAGGTTGCACGCCTCAACAATACCAAATGATATGGGTCGGGTTGCACGCCGCAATAGTGTTGTCATACATTAGGGTCAGGCTGCGCGCGCACAACAATTATCGATACAAGTGTGTTCATTTGGGTGTTTGATTCTTGTCCGCTATTAATTACAAGTTGTCCTTAGATTGTTATTTCGGATCTCCTATTAATGTTGTTATCTATGTTCCCCCTCCTATACCGTTCACTTTCCTAGTATATATATATATATATATATATATATATATATATATATATATATATATATATATATATATATATATATATATATATATATATATATATATATATATATATATATGTTGTCCTTAGATTGTTATTTCGGATCTCCTATTAATGTTGTTATCTATGTTCCCCCTCCTATACCTTATTGGATCGGGCTGCATGCCGTATATATATATATATATATATATATATATATATATATATATATATATATATATATATATATATATATTGCACAAGTTTATGTGGTGGTCCAATCTAGCCTCGTCACTATTTTGCCGGGGTTAGGCTAGACACTTACCAGCACATGGGGTCGGTTGTGCTGATACTACACTTCTGTGCATTTTTGCATAGGTCCAGGTTTCGAGCAACAACATTATTACGAGTGCAGGTTCTCAGTATCGCGAGACCCGAGGTAGCCTTTCAAGCGTCCGCAGGCTCAACGTCTCTCTCTTACTCTCTCTTTTAGACTGTTGCCTCCTTGTATTCGAGACAAACAGATTTATGTTTCTTTCAAACTTTGTATTTAGTACCTTTTAGATGTTCATGAGCATGTGACTCCAGTTCTTGGGTAGAGATTATGTTGGAATTCAATATCTTGTTTGGCTATTTAACTTTAAGACTTCCGCTTATTATTGTTTACTTTTCATTGTTTAAATATTATTGTCAAATGATTGTTAAAAAGGTCGTTTATTAAAGGAAAAGTAACTAAATTTGGCTTGCCTAGCTTCTACGAGTAGGCGCCATCACGACTCCAAGGGCAGGAAATCCGGGTCATGACAATTATTTCCAAATAGAATGTCCAAGTGAGAAAAGGAAAATCATAGAGACAACAAGTCACAATCAGCAATATCCAAATGCCCAAGTAAAACATAACAATTCACAAAATACGAAAATGATATATGTTTTTGGTTGGAAGATCATTAGCATCGATATACCACCGTATTTTTAGCACTGCGTCCGACCACGCCCGATCGACTAGGCCATCCCTACGAACAATGTGGTTTGACATATGATACGAAATAAATATGTTACCAAGAGTAGTACCACCATGTGCGCAACATGGTCGGACCAACCCAACCGCCGATTTCTGACAAGTCTTTTTGAATTGGAAGAGTTCGATCTCCACCGATGTACTAGGATGCCTTTTCACATATGTTGTGTGGGTTGACTTTTCCAATTTACAACTATTATTAGTTTCATCCCAATAAAGGGGAACACCCACAATCGCACTGGTATTTCAATTTCATCCCAAATAAGGGGAATAATCACAATCCACCCCTGTACCGCCACATGTAATTTTAGGTGTAGGCCTTATGACCCACCTTTCCTCGGTTTGCTAATGATACTCCAAAAAAAAAAAATTTAACACAAGGAAACAAAAGTACAAATATATTTGCCTCGTCATTCTTCACATTGTATATATCTTCATTAGTATCTTCAACCACTCACAATAACAATAATTTCTTGTATCTTTTGGTAATTCACAATCATTCTTTATTCATGGTACGATGGCCGTATTTCATATTTCACACTTTCACTTCTTTATTTTCATGGATCAATATCAAAGATCAACATATAGAATATTTCGAAAATCATAAACCTCAAACTCAACAGTAATGAAAACTTTAAACACAAAATATTTCTTTTCAAAGAATAGGGCACGCCGACCCGTAATAGAAACACACATTAAAATCATAAACACGCAGTACACCATTTATTCTTGAAATATTCTTTTCCAAAATGGCAATGCACAATTTTGACACATGAGTATGTAAAACTCGAATCACATTGGATATATTTATAAAGCAAGCATAAGTAAAAATACTAATCTACTTGTGGGAATAAATTGAGTACACAAGCTTTTAGGCAATTCTATATTCGAAATCATTTTTAAATAGTTGATTCGAGGCTCATTTCATAATTTTTCTCACATCCTTTCATTTTATTGGCACCACTAACCACAACTATAATTAAGATTCTTGGCACATTGGCCGCACTTTGTATTCCCAATTTATTTATTTTATTTTCAAATAGCTTTATAGATTAGCAATAACAAGACATTTTCAATCAAGACTTTAGGTACTCATAGCTAGTTTTCTCACACGATTTGGCACACTAGATTTTATTTTAAACACGACTCAAAGCCACAATATTTTAATAAGTAACTCATACTTTTAACATATATCTTTCAACACAAGGATCATTTGGAATAGTCAAGTTTATAAAGGATAACATGGGATATAGTAATTAGGAACTTGAGACATCCATACTTGAAAATTACATAAACATCATGGAATTCGATTCTACGAGAGAGAATTTTATCAACATACCTTTTTGAGCTTTTCTTAAGTTATTAAAATGCCCCAACACTTCTAACGATAACAATCTATTGGAAGATAGTGAAAATTAGTTAATAATTAGAAAGATTCCCACGGTGTAACTCTCCTAGGATTTTTGTCAAACTCCTATCATCCAAAATAGAAGACAAGGCTCTAAAATTTTAATCCTTTCCCCCTCCAACAAATTCAATAAGAAACTACCAAAATGATTCATTAACCCTAGATACTACAACCTAATGTCACATGCAAAAAAAAAAGTGTCACATGCATGGCCTATTTTCAATAATCTAGTGATTAGCTTCCTTGATTCTTGAAGATTGGTGTAAGATTGGATGATTAGAATGTTAGGTTCCTCCCATCTCTCTCTAAAATGTTCTTACCTCTCTCCAAAAAAATCATATTTTACCTTCTAAAATGAACCCCCAAGGCCTTATATCAAAATATGATTTGATATAAAAATTTTCCAAAATGATCCTCGAAGTCAGTTATGTGGTAGCAAAATCGTTTGATAGGCAACATAATTTATTATATGGCAGCATAATTTTTTTGCAACCATTTTGCTATAGCAGAATCATAATGCAACCAGTTTTACGATAGCAGAATCATTTCCACGACCTGCGGAAAGGTGTTTTAAAATTGTCAATTTTTTGCTTCACTCTGCGGCGAATATGCGGTCCGCAGAGTGATTCCGCGATCGCACAATGGATCACAGAAAGGCCATTTTCTGCAACACTTTACCTATATTTCTACAATGCATTGTACAACCCAAAAATTTCATATCGTGCCTCATTTTCTACAATTTTTGTATATATTAGCCTACCTAGGACATTAGGATTGGATTAGTTGGATTTGTTAATTTTAGTGGTTAGCCGTTAGAATTGATTCTACGCTACAAAGTGCATATTATAATTTATGGCTAGTGGATGATGTTATCTTCTAGCGGATAGCTAGTAATGAATTTTCATTTTACGATTTCTACTTCAAATATATTTTTTTTCTAAATTTCAACCAAATTATGTCTAAATTCAAATGTCATTGACCTTAATTTTTAGGTTATTACAGCTTATAGGCTTAATTCGTAAATTGTGTATAACCGCCTGTATAGTTTATAGAGAAATTTTCATAAAATATTGTTTTTAGTGGTAATTAACTATCTATTGATACCATTTGCTATATTACGGATTGTAGATACATTTTTTGTTTTTATAAGATGTATTTAAGCTATTGTATTCATGAATACAATAGCAAAAATAGGCGTGAATTAGGAAAGTCCAGCTAATCAGCTGTTGTATTCGAGTGTATTCGACTGTGCGTGAAACATGGGATTCCAGTTGGACAGATTATTGTATTCGATTGTATTCACGGCGTGAAACAGCGGATTGCACTGTTTTAAACGAAAAATGAATCAATTAGCATATATAATAGACTCCTAATATAACTCAACAAACTCAATTATCACATAAATTTTGTATTTCCAGTTATAAAAAAATTCTCAATTGAAAAATGCCCAAAACATAGAAATGTTTAGAGAAATATATAATACATCTAAATACATAAATTATACTCCCTCCGTTTCAATTTATGTGAACCCATTTGACTGGGCACGAAGTTTAAGAAAAAAGAGAAGACTTTTGATCTTGTGGTGTAAAATGAGGCACCTTTATTTTGTGTGGTTATAAATCATTGCATAAAGGTAAATTGTTTCCAAATAAGGAAAGGGGTCATTCTTTTTTGCACGGACTAAAAAGGAAATAAGTTCACATAAATTGAAACGGAGGGAGTATTAATTAAAAAACATATGAATACATTTATGGGATATAGAACGATAGTGAATACAATAAAATACATAGCGGGATACATTGAAATACAATAAAAAAAGAAGTGAATACAATGAAATACATGGAATACATCGAGATATGTACAATGAAAAAAAAGATAATGAATACAACAAAATACATAAAAATACAGCGTGATATGTTGAAAATACATTGAAATATATTAATAGGAAATCAAATTGCTCAGCCCCAAAATTCGACGTCTTTGTTCAAGAACAAACCCTAATTTCCGGCGAATCCGTCGTCGAGCAAAAATACTGAATCTCACTGTTCCCGCGCATCTTGTACAGTAGCCGAGAAAAAATCATGGCAAGACGTAGCATATCGTTTTCGAGGATTGTTCTCTCTACCAGTAGACTATGAATAGTCAATTTCAAGAGTGACTCCACCAACCTTAAGAGTATTTCAGTAATGAGTTTTGGTGACATAATAATGACTCTGTTGAAGCTTGAATCTTGTATTGAAGATGACGGAAGTTAAGAAAGGTTCGTGGGTATGTTGTGTTGTGCGCGTCGATTAGAGGCTTCATCTCCTTTGGATTCTATTTAGGTTGCACAAAATTGAGGTAAAAAGTCAGAGAAGTTGTCGTGGTATAGCAGGCAAAATTATCATTTGTGACTAATGGTAGGTGATGTGGGTGAGAGGAATTTTGGGATTGAGCATCGTATTGTTAGGGAATGGGGAAGAGAATGACATGTATCAAAGTAGAGAGAGAAAGAAAATAGTGTAACTAAATAACGTATTTAGTGGCTTAGGAATAGAAGGTAACAAAAATTTGATATTTTGTTTTAAATACTAAAAGGTATTTAGAGAATATAATTTTTTAAATAATATTTATTTAAAATAAATAAGGTATTAACCTGTAAAAATTCCTCGTTTATATACATTCAAACACTCTACAACAAAATATAACACTGAGCCGGCCCACTCTTGACTAGTTTTGGACCAGAACAAAAAGTGCAGGCGTAATATAAAGTTGGCCATGCAATTCAGTTCCGCATAATATTAACCTAAATAATCGCTAACCTAATAGTTAAAACTAATAATAACCAATGAATATATTCAAGTTAAATAGGCATACACAAAAAAAATAGGCAGCAAATGTATAAATCATACATAATTAATGAACAATATATGTATATTAACTAGCAATTATATGTATTTCGGAAAAGATCCAAATACCCCCTGAATATTACGATAAGGTCTATATATAACCCTCGTTAAAAGTTTGGCCCATATCCAACCTTGCCGTTATACTATTGGTCAGAATACCCCCCTGGACTTTACGATAAGGTCTATATATAACCCTTATTTTTTTAACAATTTTTTTTTGGTAAAAACTAAAAATTATTTGTTGAAAATAATTTCTTTAGTTCTTAAAAAACGAAATTATTTTGTTGAAAAATAATTTTTTGTCCTGTTTTTACAACAAAAAAATAGTTTTTACAAAAAAAATATTTAAAAAACTAAAGAATGAAGTAAAAAACATTTTTCAAAAACGAAAATAATTTGTTGAAAATATTTTATTCAATTTTTTAAAAACGAAAATATTTTTTTAAAAACTGAAAATGTTCTAATTCCTCTATTTTTACATTTTTCAGTTTTTACAAAAAAATAATATTTTGTTAGAAAAATGATTTTTTCAATTGTTTTAAAGTTTTACAAAAAGAAATTAGAACATTTCCAAAAGAAAAAGAAATTTCTTTTTGTGAAATTTTAAAAAAATTGCAAAAATCATTTTTTAACAAAATACTTTTTTTTCTAATTGAAAAAAGTATGTAAAAACAGAGGAATTAGAACATTTTCAGTTTTTAACAAAATATGTTCGTTTTTAAAAACTGAATAAAATATTTTCAACAAATTATTTTTGCTTTTGAAAAATATTTTTTTCTTCATTTTTCAGTTTTTTTAAAGAATTTTTTTTGTAAACATTGGAAAAATAAATTTGTAAAAACTGTTCTTTTTTTGTTGTTGTAAAAACAGGAAAAAAACATTTTTAACAAAATATTTTTAGTTTTTAAGAACCGAAGAAATTATTTTCAAAAAATATTTTTTGATTTTACAAATATATTTTTACAAAAAATATATTTTGGTAAAAAATTGAGGGTTATATATAGACCTTATAATAAAGTCCAGCGGTGTATTTGCCTCTGTTTAAAGTCCAGGGGGTTATCCAGGCCAATTGTGTAACGGCAAAGTTGGATATGAGCCAAACTTTTAACGAGGGTTATATATAGACCTTATCGCAAAGTTCAGGGGGTATTTGGATCTTTTCCGTATATATTTTTGACTGAGTGGCCAAATATCTTAAAAGCCCTTCACATTTCCCAGATTCACTATAAGCCCGTTTGGATTGACTTGTTTACGTGATTTCAAGTCAAAATAGTTTTTAAGTACCACCAAAGGATGCGGTGCAGTGGATGAGACTACTCTTCCCTTAACTAGAGGTCTCGGGTTCGAGCCCTGGGTATGGAAAAATCCTTGGTAAGGGAGCGTTTCCCCCCGAAAGGGGCCCTACGCAGTGCGGATACGGATATAGTCGGGCTACAAAGTGGGTACCGGACACCGGGTGGGAAACTAAAAAAAAATAGTTTTTAAGTTATTTTGTAGTGTTTAGATAAAATAAAAAAGTACTTTTCAGCACTTATTTTTAAACTAAAATTAAAAAAATAAATTAAAAATCAAAAATCAAAAATTAAAATTCCTAATTTATGGCTTAAAAATTACTTTAAAAAAAACCCATCCAAACGGACTCCGTCTGTGTACGTGTGTACGCATGCAGTTGATTAATTTGACCTTCACGTCAATGATTAGTTAAAAAGTTTTGAGTCTGTCGTGTAGGCCAACGTACAAGTCATCATCAATGATAAGCATAAGCAGCCAGTTTTCAGTTTCAAGGAACTTGTTATATCGAAACACTTGGAACTTGTTAATGGGATAATAACGTGGAATATCGAGAATTAAGTCTATGTCATGCACACGTCTTATTTCATGTACCAAATGACCCCTAACAACCTAATAAATAGGAGTTAAAAGCCTAGTAATTACAATTCTACCTTCACACCCATGTTTCTTTTTAATTCATTGTTCACTTTCTACTCGAAAATGATTATTAAAAAAAAAAAAGTACCCAAATAAATAATTGATAGGGTTTCGAGATATAAAACTTTAAGATAATATATATGTAGAAGCAAATAAAAAATTGTGCCAAGTCACACCTGGATAAAGTTCCTTCGACTACTTGTTTTGACATTATTATAAAACGTAGAATTAAATCAAAAGACGTCAAATTTTGGTTCATACAATTCGTAGAAGCAATTAAACTTCAGATTGAAAGCGAATATTGCCAGCGCATGAAGGAAGATAGAGTCATTTTGAAGCAGAGGGAAGTTTCCATTTCCTCATTTATTTCTAGTTTACGTACTTTTAGTTAGGTCAATACAAAACTTATATTCCTCTTTAATTTCAATACGCATAAAACTACCATATCTATAGTCTTTTCTTTCGTCTTCCACTCTTGTTCAACCTTCGAATCGATCATAACTTTCATTTATAAATCACTATAGTAAGCTCATCTCCTCTCTACCATCAATTTATTGTAATTTCTCAGGCCAATATTCAAGAATTCGAATTCAAAGTCAAGGAGGCACGAAGAAATTCAAGGGAGAGATTAAATTGGAAAGGCCCCCTATTTTAAAAAGGGTGTAATTAGCGTTAATGGACATGTCTCTACGAGCTAGATCAACCGTCTCTAAACAAGCATCGACATCGTCTGATGCATCCGAAATTCCATTACTTCCTACTAACAACAACAACAACAATAATCTTGTACCAGATTCTTCAGAACAGCCGCGGCCGCCTGTACCACGGCCTTCAGTTTCTAAACGTGCCTTAGAAACCACAGCAAATTTAGCCAACCTACTTCCAACAGGGACTCTCTTAGCATTCCAACTTCTAATCCCAATTTTCACAAACAATGGCTCGTGTGACACAGCCACACGTCCCATGACATTAATCCTCCTTGCATTACTAGCCTTTTCTTGCTTTGTAGCTTGTTTTACTGATAGCTTTAAAGCACCAGACGGACAAATTTACTATGGCTTAGCCACATTCAAAGGGTTGTGGATTTTCGATTATAACGCAGCAACAGCTTCTGGAGTTCCTAATGAATTGAACAAGTATAAAGTTGGGTTCATTGATGTAGTACATGCTGTGTTATCTGTTCTTGTATTTGTTGCAGTAGCTTTGAGAGATAAGAATGTAGTGAGTTGCTATTATCCAAGTCCAAATCATGAAACAAAACAGGTACTTGATGTGGTTCCTATTGGGATTGGGGTAATTTGTAGCTTGTTATTTGTGGTCTTTCCAACAAGAAGACATGGCATTGGCTTCCCTGTTACACCTGACAGACGGTAAATTTTTTAATTAATGTCTGAATCTCTGAAAACTGTAACATTTGCTGTTGTATTTATCATGGATCCATCTTTGATTTGTATTATGTTTTGCAAAGTCGTCATTGATTAATTAATTAATTTACCTGTAAAACATCCGTTTCAATACTACTATAAAGATTAGCATCACCGATTCTGAGATTGGAGATAGTACATGATTGCTTGAATTATTGGTGATAAGATGAGATGAATGTCAAGTTTTGCCACCTCAAGTGGGCCCCGAAAGAATCGAGTTCGAAATCTAAATGTCAACTTTTTGGACTCAAAATACGTTTTTACGCCCTAAAAAAAAGTTATTTATATATATATATATAACGCAGCATAATATCGCGTTATATTTAAGAGAATTTTTCACAAAAGGCATTCATTAAGACCTAATTAGCAATAAATAGAAACCCTTTCCTATATTACGTGATATAGATATGTGTTACGTTATTTTATGATGTATATAGTATATTAAACGAATTGTATTCAATAATACAACATGAATATTACGTGATATAGATATGTTTTACGTTATTTTATGATGTATATAGTGTATTAAACGAATTGTATTCAATAATACAACATGAAATGACGCAGCACAAACAAGGATTCATATAAATCATGATCTGTATTTAGATATATTAAGTTGTATTAAGCGGGGAAAAAGTAACGTTTCAGCGCAAATCATGAGAATGTGAATCTGTATTTAAGTGTATTAAGTTGTATCAAGCGGTGCCATTTCATAAAAAATTGGGATTTATACCATAAATTGGTGAGAGAAAAATATTTTGTACAATCTAATAAGGCTTAAATATAGGAAAGTATTAAATTTAATTTTTTTGCTACAAAATAAAAAAGATTATTATATTATGTAAAATCTTAAAAAGGTATTTATATGTTATAAATAGGGTACTAGCCTATTCTATAGGTGGTAAAATTTCCTATATTTAACGGTATTTTTGTTGTTAAAGTATAGCGCGGATAATAACGCATTATCTGTACCACATTATTATAACGCGTACACCTATTTGTGGGCCCACTAATTAGTCTCCTGCATTTAACTAACATAACTATAATTCAAATATATGGCATGGTATAATACCGCGCTATACATATTTATTGGCCCACCAATAATTCTCCTGTGCGGTTAACTGACATAACAATGATTTGAATGGTGTGACGACCCAAAGGGTCATCACTTGTTTAGTAATCATTTCGAGCTTCTGAGGTCTTGAAAAACTCATTTATAGTTGCCTCGATTTGCGTGCACAGTCCGGGCACAAAGCTGGAAAATATTTATGTTGAAATATGTGAAATATGTGAAAAAGTTGAAGAATTTTGATATTAATATTGATATGGTTGACTTTGGTCAACATTTTTGGTAAACGGACCCGGATCCGTGATTTGACTGTCTCATAAAATCCGTAGAAAAATATGGAACTTGGGCGTATGCCCGGAATTGAAATCCGAGGTCTAGAACCCCAGTAAAAGAATTTTTCTGTTAAATTGTTTTCTGAAAATGTTTAAGGAAAATGAAACTGAATTTTGATTAAAAAGTACCGGTATCGGGCTCGTATTTTGGTTCCGACGCCCGGTACAGGTCATATATATTGGTTAAGCGCTTCCTGTAAAGTTTGGTTGAAAACGGACGTCGTTTGACGTGTTTCGGCCTTAAATTGGAAAGTTTGGAAATTATGGAATTTTAAAGAATTCTTGAGTTTTAAGGCTCAATTCATTGATTTTGATGTTATTTTAGCGATTTGATCGCGCGAGCAAGTTCGTATGATGCTTTTGAGTTAGTGTACATATTTGGTTTGGAGCCCCGAGGGCTCGGGAGTGTTTCGGAGGTGGTTCGGGGTGTTTTTGGACTTAGAAAACTGGCAGATTTTCTGCAATTTTTACACATACATTTTACTCTACGCGATCGCGGCCTTGTACACGCGATCGCACTGCCTTGTCACATTACTCAACGCGATCGCAGCTGTCTGCACGCGATCGCGAAGCTTTCTGTCCTTCTTCAACGCGATCGCAGCCGTCCGCACGCGATCGCGTAGCTTTCCGTTTTCCTTCAACGCGATCGCGACCCTTTTCACGCGATCGCGTAGTACAAATGAGCCACCCAGCGAAATTCTTCTACGCGATCACAGCATTGTCCACGCGATCGCGTAGTGTTGAATATTTGCCTTCCGCGATCGCGACCCAATTCACGCGATCGCGTAGAACAAATTCGCCCAGTGATTTAATACCCCAAAACAGAACACTTACGGGATTTTATCCCATTTTCACAAAATCCTTTCTTCTCCACAACTCTTAGGCGATTTTTGAGGCATTTCTTCATCAAAGTTCATTGGGTAAGTATTGTTAACTCGTCTTCTTCATTTTTCATCAACATCAATCAAATCCTTAGGCTTAAACATGTGTAAATTGGTTGAAAATTTGAGAAATGGGTATAGTTAGGGCTTTCAAAGAATTTGCGATTTAGACTTCGTTTTGGAGTCGAACTTAAGAACAAATTGTATATTTGAACTCATGGAAGATCGGGTGAACTTATTTTGGTTCGAAACTTGAGTTTCGATTATGTGGGCCCGGGGTCGATTTTTACTATTCCGGGCAGAATATTGTAAAAATCATATTTAGCAATATGAACTAGTTTGTTAAGTAGAATTGATGATATTGAATCAATTGTGTATAGATACGATTGGATTGGAGTCAAATTCAAAAGGAAAAGGCATTGCTACGGATTGAATCGTTCGTAAACTTTCGAGGTAAGTGTTTGTTCTATCCTAGCTCGAGGGAATAGGATTATGTGTTATGTGTTATGTGATCGAGTGCGGTGTATGGGCTGTGGTGACGAGCATCCATACACTGGCGTCT
Source organism: Nicotiana noctiflora (assembly GCA_032618575.1). NCBI lineage: Eukaryota > Viridiplantae > Streptophyta > Magnoliopsida > Solanales > Solanaceae > Nicotiana > Nicotiana noctiflora. Next base: position 12,168 of record JASVEL010010356.1, read on the forward strand.
AGTATGACCGTGAGTCGTTGGAAAATGATTATTTTGAGATATATTACGGATGAATTGTTATTGTTCTCCCTTGTTGGGACTTGTTGTGAAGATAATTATTGATTGCCCTTGTTGGGACAGTTTATGAATTACTGCTTCTTTCTTTGCCCTTAACTGTGATTGTTATTTGGGTGAGGAAGAGTGATAATGCACGAAGGGTGATGCCGTGCCATGTTTATTTATTTATGCACGAAGGTTAATGCCGTGCCATGTTTATTTATTGATTATGCACGAAGGATCATGCCGTGCCCTGTTATTGAACCATGTACGAAGGATCATGCCGTACTATGGATGCGAGGATGAGAGTAAAAGCACGAAGGGTGATGCCGTGTACTTTATTTGTTTATTTGGTGAGGATGAGAGTAAAAGCACGAAGGGTGATGCCGTGCAACTGCTTGCTATTTCTTGAATTGATATTACTTGTGTTTACATTATACTTTGTTTTCCTTGTGAATTTATTAACTGTGGTTAATTGTTGAATTCTTTAAGATATTCCTTATTGTGTTAATACTTGATCATTTCTTGTTATTTTGTGGTACACATATATATATATATATATATTGAATTGCACAGAGTTTATGTGAGTGTCTGGTCCTAGGCTTGTCACTACTTCGCCGGGATAGGCCAGGCACTTACCAGCACATGGGGTCGGTTGTGCTGATACTACACTTCTGTGCGTTTTTGCACAGGTCCAGGTTACGATCAGGAGCAGCAGCAGCAGTAAATAGATTGCGTGGGAGTTGATCACATTTGAGACCGAGGTAGCTTGCAGACGTCCGCAGGCCCGGCGTCTCTCTCTTTATTTATGTTATTAACTGGAGTCTCTTTGTTCCGAGACAAACATGATTGAGTTGTATTTCTTTCAGACTTTTATGTGTAGTATTCCGTAGTAGTTTGTGAGTTGGTGACTCTACGTCTTGGGTAGAGGATTTCAGTATGATTTTCACTTGTGAATTGTTATTCCGCATTTATTTAATTAAAATTGTGTTAAGAAGAGGATAGTATGAATACAGTGGCTTGCCTAGCTACCACGAGTAGGCGCCATCACGATCCCGATGTTGGGGAAAAATTCGGGTTGTGACAAGTTGGTATCAGAGCTCTAGGTTACATAGGTCTCACCACTCACGAACAAGCTTAGTAGAGTTTGAGAGGTAGGTACGGAGACGTCTGTACTTGTCCTCCAGAGTCTATCGAGTTAGGAAAGAGTCTCTCATTTGTTCTTTCTTGTCGTGCGACTTGTTCCTCAAATACTGATTGAATTACTACTCTGTTCTTTCGCAGATGGCAAGAACACGTGCTTCTTCATCCGCTGATCAGCAATTCGAGCCTCAAGCAGCTTCCGCGAGGGCAGGGGCCGAGGTCGTGCCGGAGGCCGTGGTAGAGGCAGAGCTCAGCCCCAAACAGCGGTTCCCGAGGTGGAGCCTCATTTTAAAAATAGTGAAGAGGTTCCAACCCCAGCAGCTCCAGTGTGCCCAACTCAGGTCCTAGGAGAGGTCTTATTTACCTCGGATCTTCAGGAGGCTCTGGTCTAGATAACGGGCTTTATGGACAGTATCGCCAGAGCAGGCTTGCTACCAGTTGCACCAGCCATTTCTCAGGCTGGAGGAAGGGTTCAGACTCTTATTGCACGTACTCCGGAGCCAGTAGCTCCCCAGGCTCAAGCACTAGTAGTTTAGCCCGCAGTTGCCACTCAGACAGGCATTATAGCTCAGGCCGGAGATGGAGCGGCCATGACATCTGATGCTCTATGGAGACTTGATCGGTTCTCCAACCTTTTTACCACCATTTTCAGCGGTGCTCCATTGGAGGATCCTCAGGACTTTTTATTTAGTTGCCATGAGATTCTCAGGACTATGGGAATAGTGGAATCCAACGGGTCGATTTTTGCACTTTCAGGCTTGCAGGATCCGCCAAGACTTGGTGGAGGGATTTCTGTTTGACTCGTCCAACAGGGTCCCCATGTCTGACATGGGACCAGTTTGCGGAGTTATTTTTGGAGAAGTTTCTCCCTGTTACTCAGTGGGAGGCACTTCGGAGGCAGTTTGAGCGCCTCCAACAGGGTTCTATGACTGTTACCTAGTACGAGACGGGGTTTGTGGATCTGGCACGTCATGCAGTTGTAATACTCCCCTCAGATCGGGAGAAGGTTCGCAGGATTTATAGATGGGCTTAATCAGCCGATTAGACTCCGGATGGCTATGGGCGTGGGGAGTGACATATCATTTCGGAAGGCAGCAAATTGCAGCACGCAGAGTTGAGATGGCTCTTCCTCGGGGAGGTGGTTATTCTTCAGACAAGAGGGCTCGTCATTCAGGCAGGTTTAGTGGTTCTTCTTCTAGTGGCTGGGAATCTTTTGATAGGGTGCAGTCTTCCAGGCCTTTCCATATCGCCCTTCAGGCTTCACAGGGTGGACCAGGCGATCGTGGGTTTCATGAGCAGTATTCACATCAGTCTCCTATTAGTACCCAGCCTCTTCAGACTGTTCGCGGAGGCCATTCAGGTCGTCGGGGCCAGCGGCCCCATCAGCCTAAGAGTTGCTACGGTTGTGGTGACCCGGGTCATCTTGTCAGATTCTGCCCTCGAATGACGGGCAACTCTCAGCAGCAAGGTCCTCGTCCTATGATTCAGTCCCCAGCTGACCCTCAGCCTGCCCAGCCAGCCAGAGGCGGGGGTAGAGATTATAGAGGTGGAGGTCGAGACCGTAGAGGTGGAGACCGTCCGGCGAGAGGTAGAGGTCAGCCAGTTGATGGTCGTCCTAGAGACGCAGCTCAGAGGGGAGGTGCAGATCCCCGATTCTATGCTTTACCAACCAGGCCAGAGGTAGAGGCATCAGATGTCGTGATTACAGGTACTATTCTTGTGTGTGGCAGAGGTGCTTCAGTATTATTTGACCCTGGATCTACATATTCCTATGTGTCTTCCTACTTCGCACCGTATTTGGTCGTGCCCAGCTATGCTCTGGATATTCCAGTTTATGTGGCTACACCAGTGGGTGACTCCATTGTAGTCGATCGGGTGCATCGTTCGTGCGTAGTTATATTTGGGGGTCTCGAGACCCGTGTTGATCTGTTGCTCTTGGATATGGTAGATTTTGATGTCATATTGGGGATGGACTGGTTGTCCCCATACCATGCTATTCTTGATTGTCATGCTAAGATTGTCACTTTAGCCTTGCCAGAATCACCCCGACTTGAGTGGAAAGGTACCTCAAGCCACTCTGTTCGCACTGTTATTTCTTATGTTAAGGCTCGACGTATGGTCGAGAAGGGGTGTCTAGCTTATCTGGCTTATGTTCGTGATTCCAGCGCAGAGGTCCCTTCCATTGATTCAGTCCCTATTGTACGGGAGTTTCCGGAGGTTTTTCCTTCAGACCTGCCGGGCATGCCACCCGACAGGGATATTGATTTCTGTATTGATCTGGCACCGGGCACTCAGCCCATCTCTATTCCACCCTATCGTATGGCCCCGCCGGAACTAAAAGAGTTGAAAGATCAATTGCAGGATCTTCTTGAGAAGGGCTTTATCAGGCCCAGTGTTTCCCCCTGGGGAGCACCTGTATTATTTGTAAAGAAGAAGGATGGCTCGATGCGGATGTGTATTGATTACCGACAGTTAAACAAGGTGACTATCAAAAATAAATATCCACCGCTGAGGATTGATGATTTGTTTGACCAGCTCCAGGGAGCGAGGGTATTCTCTAAGATAGACTTGAGGTCAGGCTACCATCAGCTGAAGATCAGGGCGGCTGACATTCCTAAGACGACCTTTCGCTCTAGATATGGGCATTATGAGTTCTTGGTCATGTCCTTCGGGTTGACCAATGCCCCAACGACATTCATGGAATTGATGAATCGGGTATTCAGGCCTTACTTAGATTTGTTCGTGATAGTCTTTATAGATGACATCCTGGTATACTCCCACAGCCAGGAAGAGCACGAGCAGCACCTCAGAGTGGTTCTTCAGACTCTAAAGGATAATCAACTATATGCCAAATTTTCGAAATGTGAGTTTTGGTTGAGTTCGGTAGCATTTATGGGTCACATTGTATCAATGGAAGGTATTTAAGTGGACCCAAAGAAGATTGAGGCAGTCCAGAATTTGCCTCGACCAGCTTCAGTGACTGAGATCCAGAGTTTCTTGGGATTAGCAGAGTTACTACCGTCGATTTGCAGAGGGGTTTCTTCCATTGCGGCCCCGATGACCAGTGTTGACCCGGAGCAGGTGTCCAGTTTCAGTGGTCCGAGGAGCGTGAGGCGAGCTTTCGGAAGCTCAAGACAGCCTCGACCACAGCACCGGTGTTGATACTACCTACAGGTGCACAGGGCCTTATACAGCTTATCGTGACGCATCTCGTACGTGGCTTGGAGCGGTATTGACGTGCAGATGGTAAGGTTATCGCTATGCTTCGAGGCAATTAAAGATACATGAGAAGAATTATCCAGTTCATGATCTTGAGTTAGCAGCAGTGGTTCATGCCTTAAAGATCCGGAGGCATTATCTATATGGTGTGACATGTGAGGTGTACACTGATCACAAAAGCCTACAGTACTTGTTCAAGCAGAAGGAGTTGAATCTACGACAACGGAGATGGTTAGAGTTGCTAAAAGACTATGATGTTACTATCTTATATCACCCAGGTAAGGCCAATGTGGTGGCCGATGCATTGAGTAGAAAGTATGCCAGCATGGGTAGTCTTGCATATATTCCGGTCAATCGGAGACCATTAGCTCTAGATGTCCAGGCCTTAGCCAACCGGTTCGTGAGATTAGACATTTCTGAGCCTAGCAGGGTATTAGCCTGCACGGTCGCTCGTTCTTCTTTATTTGAGCGTATCCGTGAGAGGCAATTCGATGATCCTCATTTACGTGAGTTGAGAGATACAGTACAGCGGGGAGGTGCCACACAGGTAAACCTAGATGATGATGGGGTATTGAAATTGCAGGGTCGAGTTTGTGTGCCCAATGTCGAAGGGATTCGAGAGTTGATCTTAGCAGAGGCCCACAGTTCGCGGTATTCTATTCACCTAGGCGCCGCGAAGATGTACCAGGACTTACGGCAACACTATTGGTGGCGCGGAATGAAGAAAGATATCGTTGCGTATGTCGCTCGGTGTCTAAATTGTCGGCAGGTGAAATATGAGCACCAGAGACCTGGTGGTGTGTTCCAGAGGATTGAAATTCCCGAGTGGAAATGGGAGCGGATCACTATGGACTTCGTTATCTGGACTTCCTTTGACTCGGAGGAAATTTGATGCTATTTGGGTCATTGTTGATAGGTTAACCAAATCAGCACACTTTATTCCAGTATATCTGTCTCCTACTCGTCGGAGAGGTTAGCGGAGATTTACATTAGGGAGATTGTTCGTCTCTATGGGGTGCCAGTATCTATTATCTCTGATCGGGGTACGCAGTTTACCTCGCGGTTCCGGAGAGCGGTCCAGCGGGAGTTAGGCACCCAGGTTTCAGTTGAGTACAGCATTTCATCCTCGGACGGATGGCCAGTCCGAGAGGACTATTCGGATTCCTAGAGGACATGCTTCGAGCCTCGTGTTATTGATTTCGGAGGCTCGTGGGACCGGCTCTACCATTAGCGAGTTCGCCTACAATAACGAGTTACCAATCTAGCATCCGTATGGCTCCGTATGAGGCGTTGTATGGTAGGCGATGTCGATCACCGGCTGGATGGTTTGAACCGGGAGAGGCTCGGTTGTTAGGTACAGACTTAGTTCAGGAGGCCTTGAATAAGGTCAAGACTATTCAGGAGAGATTGCGTTCAGCTCAGTCCAAGCGGAAGACTTATGCGGATCGTAAGGTTCGAGATGTAGATTTCATGGTTGGTGAACGAGTATTGCTCTGAGTGTCGCCTATGAAGGGCGTGATGAGGTTCGGGAAGAAGGGCAAGCTCAGCCCTAGGTATATTGGCCCATTTGAAATTCTAGACAGAGTGGGAGGGGTGGCTTACAGACTAGCTTTGCCGCCTAGCTTATCAGCCGTGCATCCAGTTTTTCACGTATCTATGCTTCGGAGATACCACGGCGATCCCACACATGTGTTAGACTTCAGTACCGTCCAATTGGACAATGATCTATCCTACGAGGAGGAGCCGGTGGCTATTCTAGACCGGCAGGTTCGACAGCTGAGGTCGAAGAGTTATCCTTCTGTGCGTGTTCAGTGGAGAGGTCAGCCTCCTGAGGCATCGACCTGGGAGTCCGAGTCTGATATGCGGAGCCGCTACCCACATTTGTTTCCTGACACAGGTACTTCTTTCTTTTGTCCGTTCGAGGACGAACGGTTGTTTTAGAGGTGGAGATTGTGACGACCCAAAGGGTCATCACTTGTTTAGTAATCATTTCGAGCTTCTGACGTCTTGAAAACCTCATTTATAGTTGCCTCGATTTGCGTGCACAGTCCCGGCACAAAGCTGGAAAATATTTATGTTGAAATATGTGAAATATGTGAAAAAGTTGAAGAATTTTGATATTAATATTGATATGGTTGACTTTGGTCAACATTTTTGGTAAACGGACCCGGATCCGTGATTTGACGGTCTCAGAAAATCCGTAGTAAAATATGGAACTTGGGCGTATGCCCGGAATTGAAATCCGAGGTCTAGAACCCCAGTAAAAGAATTTTTCTGTTAAATTGTTTTCTGAAAATGTTTAAGGAAAATAAAACTAAATTTTTATTAAAAAGTACTGGTATCGGGCTCGTATTTTGGTTCCGACGCCCGGTACAGGTCATATATATTGGTTAAGCGCTTCCCGTAAAGTTTGGTTGAAAACGGACGTCGTTTGACGTGTTTCGGCCTTAAATTGGAAAGTTTGGAAATTATGGAATTTTAAAGAATTCTTGAGTTTTAAGGCTCAATTCATTGATTTTGATGTTATTTTAGCGATTTGATCGCGCGAGCAAGTTCGTATGATGCTTTTGAGTTAGTGTACATATTTGGTTTGGAGCCCCGAGGGCTCGGGAGTGTTTCGGAGGTGGTTCGGGGTGTTTTTGGACTTAGAAAACGGGCAGATTTTCTGCAATATTTACACAGACATTTTACTCTACGCGATCGCGGCCTTGTACACGCGATCGCACTGCCTTGTCACATTACTCAACGCGATCGCAGCTGTCTGCACGCGATCGCGAAGCTTTCTGTCCTTCTTCAACGCGATCGCAGCCGTCCGCACGCGATCGCGTAGCTTTCCGTTTTCCTTCAACGCGATCGCGACCCTTTTCACGCGATCGCGTAGTACAAATGAGCCACCCAGCGAAATTCTTCTACGCGATCGCAGCATTGTCCACGCGATCGCGTAGTGTTGAATATTTGCCTTCCGCGATCGCGACCCAATTCACGCGATCGCGTAGAACAAATTTCCGCCCAGTGATTTAATACCCCAAAACAGAACACTTACGGGATTTTATCCCATTTTCACAAAATCCTTTCTTCTCCACAACTCTTAGGCGATTTTTGAGGCATTTCTTCATCAAAGTTCATTGGGTAAGTATTGTTAACTCGTCTTCTTCATTTTTCATCAACATCAATCAAATCCTTAGGCTTAAACATGTGTAAATTGGTTGAAAATTTGATAAATGGGTATAGTTAGGGCTTTCAAAGAATTTGCGATTTAGACTTCGTTTTGGAGTCAAACTTAAGAACAAATTGTATATTTGAACTCATGGAAGATTGGGTGAACTTATTTTGGTTCGAAACTTGAGTTTCGATTATGTGGGCCCGGGGTCGATTTTTACTATTCCGGGCCGAATGTTGTAAAAATCATATTTAGCAATATGAACTAGTTTGTTAAGTAGAATTGATGATATGAAATCAATTGTGTATAGATATGGTTGGATTGGAGTCAAATTCGAAAGGAAAAGGCATTGCTACGGATTGAATCGTTCGTGAACTTTCGAGGTAAGTGTTTGTTCTATCCTAGCTTGAGGAATAGGATTATGTGTTATGTGTTATGTGATCGAGTGCGGTGTATGGGCTGTGGTGACGAGCATCCATACACCGGCGTCTAGTATGACCATGAGTCGTTGGAAAATGATAATTTGAGATATATTACATGTGAATCGTTATTGTTCTCCCTTGTTGGGACTTGTTGTGAAGATAATTATTGATTGCCCTTGATGGGACGATTTATGAATTGCTGTTTCTTTCTTTGCCCTTAACTGTGATTGTTATTTGGGTGAGGAAGAGTGATAATGCACGAAGGGTGATGCCGTGCCATGTTTATTTATTTATGCACGGAGGTTAATGCCGTGCCATGTTTATTTATTGATTATGCACGAAGGATCATGCCGTGCCCTGTTATTGAACCATGTACGAAGGATCATGCCGTACTATGGATGCGAGGATGAGAGTAAAAGCACGAAGGGTGATGCCGTGTACTTTATTTGTTTATTTGGTGAGGATGAGAGTAAAAGCACGAAGGGTGATGCCGTGCAACTGCTTGCTATTTCTTGAATTGATATTACTTGTGTTTACATTATACTTTGTTTTCCTTGTGAATTTATTAACTGTGGTTAATTGTTGAATTCTTTAAGATATTCCTTATTGTGTTAATACTTGATCATTTCTTATTATTTTGTGGTACACATATATATATATATTGAATTGCACAGGTTTATGTGAGTGTCTGGTCCTAGGCTTGTCACTACTTCGCCGGGATAGGCCAGGCACTTACCAGCACATGGGGTCGGTTGTGCTGATGCTACACTTCTGTGCGTTTTTGCACAGGTCCAGGTTACGATCAGGAGCAGCAGCAGCAGTAAATAGATTGCGTGGGAGTTGATCACATTTGAGACCGAGGTAGCTTGCAGACGTCCGCAGGCCCGGCGTCTCTCTCTTTATTTATGTTATTAACTGGAGTCTCTTTGTTCCGAGACAAATAGGATTGAGTTGTATTTCTTTCAGACTTTTATGTGTAGTATTCCGTAGTAGTTTGTGAGTTGGTGACTCTACGTCTTGGGTAGAGGATTTCAGTATGATTTTCACTTGTGAATTGTTATTCCGCATTTATTTAATTAAAATTGTGTTAAGAACAGGATAGTATGAATACAGTGGCTTGCCTAGCTACCACGAGTAGGCGCCATCACGATCCCGATGTTGGGGGAAAATCCGGGTCGTGACAAATGGACAGAGAGCGGTACATAAACAAATCAGCCCCTCGAGCTAGGCATTGCCTTTTTAAAGGCGTTAGGATTCTATGAAAATCCATTCAAAAAATATTGTAACTTCCGTTCAAACTTTTCTTCTTATAATCAAGCATTTTTTATAATGTCTGAAGAGCCAAAAATAAGGGTTTCATTATATTTTGGGGGGTGGGAGGGGATGAGGTTGTAACGAAGAATAACTTTGTGATGTATAGTTCATCTCCAAAGTGTCATGCATGTTAAGTTCCCGCTTAGAATGGAGTACGATAAACTGATATCGTTGTTACGTAATAAGATAAGTGTGAGGAAACATTCAGGGAACCTTAAAGTGTCACGACCCGGATTTCCCACCATCGCGATCGTGATGACGCCTACTCGTGGTAGCTAGGCAAGCCAATTTACCTGCCGTTCTCATTAGTAGAACGATTTTGTTGACAATTTATAGCATCAAAAATAATAACAACAATAATTGTGGAAGTCTAATTTAAAAGTCTGAACAAATACGGAATGCTCAACAATATCTTCTACCCAAGATTTGGTGTCACATACTCATAAACCATTAAGAATAAACTACATACAAAGGTCTGAAAGAAATATCACAGTTGTCTGTCTCGAAACAATGATTCAACAATAAAAATGAAAACATAAGAAGAGATGTCGGGCATGCGGACTCCTGCAAGGCTACCTCGGTCTCGTGATAATAAAATCCTGCTCCCGAACTACTACTGATGCTGCTGCTCAAAACCTGGACCTGTGCAAATATGCACAGAAGTGTGGTATCAGCACAACTGACCCCATGTGCTGGTAAGTGTCTAGCCTAACCCCGCGAAATATTGATGAGGCTAGACTGGACAACACATAAACCTGTGCAGTTATAAATATACAGCAAAAATCTAATACCAAGTAATTAACAACATGGGAGGGGGAACATGCTATGGGAAAATACAATTAACAATAATCCAGAGTAACAACCTAAACAACTTAAAGTCCAAGTGAAATAAGAAATCAATATTAGGACATAAACACAGGATATCAACAACTGTTGAGGCGTGCAACCCGCTCCATAATTACTATTGTTGCGGCTTGCAACCCGCTCCATAATACCACTGTTGCTGCGTGCAACCCGACCCATATTATTTATCATTTATCATTGTTGGGACGTGCAACCCGATTCTCAGTATCATTTGTTGGGGCGTGCAACCCGCTCCTCAATATCATTTAACAGAGTAACTTCCCAAACAACAGTCACAATTAAAGGACATGACAATAAGCAAATATTTAACAAACATCCTGGCAAGGAAGAAAAGTTCAGCAATTTCAACCAAACGTCCCAGCAAGGGAATAATTGACAACGCTTTCTTACTTTCCTTATTTCATAGTTCGCTTTTCTATTTTGAGTCAACGCTCCAAATAATCAAGTCCTCTTATATACCTTTAATATTCGTATCACAATTCAAGCCAATTTCTCCCAAGAATCAAATAATCAATTTATCGTTCACAAGTTATTAACTACATTATGAAGTCCTCAAATAACCACGTAGTTCACAACCAAGTCATAATAATCACATTATAAGGACACGGTCATGCTAGACACCAATGTATAGATACTCGTCACCATGCCTATACATCGTACTCGATCACATAGAAATTATCAACATGACTCAACTCCTATTCCCTCAAGCTAGGGTTAGACAAAACACTTACCTCAAAGCCTTGAAATCCGCTTAATCCGCAACTATTGCTTTACCTCGCGAATCCACCTCCAATACAGTGATATCTAGGCATAATCAATTTAATAATATCAATAAGGACTCAATAGTAACATCCCATAGCCTAGATATGAATTTCCTAACATTATTCCAAAAATTTCGAAATTAGACACCGGACCCACATGGTCCAAACGCGAGGCTCGGACCAAAACTCAAATCACACATAACCCCATGAGTCCAAATATATAATTTGTTTCAAGATTCGACCCAAAATTGAGGTTGAATTACCCAAAATTCTAAAAACTCTAACTCTACCCAAAACCCATGATTTCTACCTTGATTTCATGATTTAGGCTTAGAAACTTGCTAATTAATGAAGGAAATAAGTGGGAAATTACTTACTCAAGTAGTCTTGAAGGTTGGGGGCTTTAATGGCTTCCTGAAGCTTGGGAGAGAAGAGGGCTCGTGATAAAAGTGAAGAATTCCCGTAGCTATACGTTCTGTCTATTTTTAATAAAATTTAACAGGGCAAAATTGCCCTATGCGATCACAGAAGAAAGATTGCGATCGCATAGGGTCAGGTCTGGTAAGCACTGCGATCGCATATTTCGTTGTGCGAACTCATAGGAAAAAACAAAGGCATTCCAGGTTTGGACTCTAACTAAGTGCGAACGCGGAGTGTAGATTGCGTTCGCGTTGAAGGAACTGGCAAACCTATGCGATCGCGGAAGGAGTAGTGCGATCGCATATAAGGATTTGAAGATCCCAAATTTTTTTGCTCTATGTGATCGTGAAACCTCTTATGCGATCACATAGAAATAATCACTGGGCAATAGCGGATCAGATTTTTTGCAACTTTTCTTAAGTTCAAACACCGCGAAACACCTACGAAAATACCCCCGAGCCCTCGGGGCTCCTAACCATTCACACACACTAACTCAATAACATCCTATGAACATACTCGAGTGATCAAATCGCCAAAATAACGTTAAAATCATTGAATCAAGCCTCAAGATCATCATTTTTATCTCAAAGTTCATAAACTTCCAACTTTAAACATTTAGGTCCAAAATACTTCAAACGACGTCCGATTTCGATCAAACTTTATAGGACTCGCTTAAACAATATATAAGACTTGTACTGGGCGTCGAAACCAAAATACGAGCATGATATCATGGTCTTTTAATCAATTTTTATTTCCAATTTTCTTAATAATTTCATAAAATAATTTAACAGAAAAATTCTTTTACTCATTCTACACCTCGAATTTCGACTCCGGGCATATGCCCGAGTCCCATATTTTCCTACGGACCTTCCGGGACCGTCCAATCTCGGATCCGAGTCCGTTTACCAAAAATATTGACCGAAGTCAACTTTAATCATATAAATATCAAATTCTTCAATTTTTTCACAGATTTCAAATATTTCAACATAAAAACTTTCGGCTATGCGCCCGGACTGTGCACGCAAATTGAGGCGATAGAAAATAAGATTTTTAAGGCCTCGGAAGCACAAAATAGATGAGAAAACAGGTGATGTCGTCACATAAAGTAACCTGTAGATTTTCGTATTTTGTGACTCCACAGGGGCTTGCTTGTTATTCTGAGTTTAACATCGAAGATGATGAAACTCTTAGAGTTTTTTTTGCGGATTCCGAATAAATACAGGGAATTTATTATGATAAATTGTTGGAGCAATTTTAGACCAACAGGTTCCGGCTGAAAGAGTTTGAACGGATCTTAACTTATCCCCGTGGGCGAAAATGGAGCGACGAATTAATTTCTCTCCTATTTTACATAATCCACAAGACGACAGGTAAACTTTAATTTTCTTTCTATTACGTTGTTTATTTTTTGTTGAATTGAATTTTTATTACATTCATATTTTCCACAGGGGGTACCGTCCGGATATGAATTTTACAAGTTATGACCCTAGATACTTAAAATACCGAGATTCTATGAAAAAGACGTTTCATTTTACTACGCTAAAAGGCTCTATATTTTACTACGCTAAAAGGCTATATATTTTACTGCACTAAAATGGCACTAATCTTTAAGCAAATAAATAATCTAAACTAAATAAAGACAACAAGTATATTTTAATAACACAACGTTCGTGAAATTACATATAGAACAGTTAAAGAAATTTATGAACATTTTTATTAACAAAAGAAATTATTTTTCAACTTTTAACAATTTTTTTAAAACACTAATATTTGAATCCCGGATAAAAATAACATATTATTTTAATCGCAAACAAAATACAAAACAACATAGAAACACATTCAACACAACTAATATGCATTATTATACGAGTTTCGACAAAACTAAATCGGAATACCTCGATTTATGTTTTTAGATAACTCGAAAAATTAAAATTTTGAATCTGAAACGAGGAAACCACTACAATAGAAGGATTGAGTTGGATACGGGACCTACAATCTTATATTTTTGTGTGACGGATGAGGTCCACTCGAATGTTTTTGAAGGGGGGGGGGGTATTTCTTTAGTTTAAAAATGGGGCGTTTTTCGTTTCTGTCGTGGGGAAGGAGATGTTCTATTTATTTAATAGATATAGCACGTTATAATACCATACTATATATAATGCGGTATTATACCGCACTGTATATAACACGTTATTATACCGCTCTATACTTTAACGACAAAAACACCGTTAAACCATAGAGCGGTATTTTACCACATTATATATAGAAAAGTAACTATTTCTTTTAGGCATTAGATCACGTATTTTGAGTCCAAAAAGTAGGCATTTAGATTTTGGACTCATATGTCAACTACTAGTATGAATATTACACTAGCATTTGGCCATAAATACTCAAATTTATTTTGAAAAATCTAATTTTGGCGAAGTTTGATTTGATAAAGAAAATGTGTTTGGACATAAGTTTTAAGAAATTTCACTTTTAAAAAATATATATATACAATATGACATATACCCACAAGTTCTAAAAACTATCATAAATACCCAACATTGCTTTTATCAATAACATTCATTAATTTTGTTGCAAACAATAGTCCTGAACATAAATAAATTTGGTACAAGATTATTATTTTTATACGAACTACATAAATAACTATCAGATGAACGAGAAGATGAAGCAATATTGTTATAAAATAATAAATGATGGACTCTTTTATAAAATACAAAAGTCTAGGGTAATTTTTAAAAATTATAATAGTGATATTTTGGGTCAAACCGAGTTTTGAGTTGATTTTGGGATTTGGATTTTGGAAATTTGGCAAAATGTAAATAAACTTTATGAATAAATATGTGTTTGTCAAAAAAAAAAAAAAGACAAATATACTATGGCAAAATCTATGGCCAAACGGGTCTTACTTCTCTTGACATCACTAATAGCCTATTTGACCAAGCTTCTTTACATGCCATTTTTTTTAAAGTGCCTTTTCCCTTAATTGAGATATTTAGCCAAGTTTTTTTGGGGGAAAAAAGTGTTTTGACTTGAGATATAAGCAGTTCTTAAAAAGCAGAAAAAAGTAACTTCACTGTGGAAGCAGAAGCTGTTTTTACTTTTCTTCCTACCAAAAATACCTTTAGCAAAGTATTATATACCAAAATAACCTTACTTAGTTTAAAGTATTAAGTAATATATAATGACTTTTGGGACAAACTTTCATATTTATTAAATAATTTTGTGCTCTATTTAAATTATTGTGAAAGAATAAAGTACTTTTCAATTTTATTTTAAATTTTACTTAAATAAAACAAAAAAAACTTAATTATTATCTTTAATAATATATATTTGTGATTATTTAATTTATCTACTTATATAATATTAACTATTAAGTAAATCCCTTGATGTCCTTATTCGTAATTTGACACTTCATAGTACTTTATTCAAAAATGGTTTTTAAACTTATTTCTAAAAGTACTTTTTTGAAAAACACTTTTGCATAGGCGGATCTAGAGCATAGAATACAGGTTCTGGGAACCCAATAACTTTTGCATACTTTATCTATTTGTATTAAGAAATTCACAAAATATTTGTAAATATCTAACTGTGAATCCAACTAATATTAGATATTAATCTAAAATTACGGTACGAACTCATAAGTTTCAAATTTTAGATCCGCCTTTGACTTGACCAATCAAGCTATAAAGCTGTCTTACGTACCAAAATAATGGAAATTGCAACATTGCAAGATTATAAAAGGACAGTCAGCGTTGCGACCAATAATGTAAGGAAAAAATGTTAGGACCGAAAAAATCAGGTTTCATGCGGAAGCTAGTAACGCAAACCTTTAACGACGATAAATCAGACAAGAAAAGAAAAATATACCAAAAAAGACACAAATATTTAACATGTTCGATCAACAAACCTGCGTCCACAACAGGAGATGAGCAATCCACTATAATAAAAGACAGTATAAAATATCGAGAGAATAAAACACAAGTGACGCACTAACACTTGTCCCATAAAGTTCTCCTCTAAATACGACTCTCAAGGCCCCTATGACTACATTGTGGATGTTACTGATGAGAAGAAAATTTATAGAAGTCCATAAACAAGGACTAGACAAATATAGGAAAATTATAATTTCTTTCTACAAAAAGGAAAACCCAATTAAGGTAGTTATGTCTCTTTTCCTTCGAGAGATAGGAAAATCAATTATGGTAAAAATCCGGACAAACACCTAACAATTCTCCCCCCTGGCTTGAATTTTTTGACAAAATAAGCTTGATCCACCTTCTTCACATAGCCTTCAACAGGCCGCATCTCCAAATCTCCATTACAAAGTTTGTCTCAACGTGCGTACCACTCCAATCTAATTTTTCGGACAAAAATTATGATTACCGTCAAATAGGTTGCGGCTAACTGAACTCGCCAAGACGAACTTGTCTTGAGCCTCGCTTTGATACCACTTGTTAACACCGAAAAAATTAGGTTTCATGTGGAAGCTAGTACCGCAACTTGAACGACGATAAATCAGATAAGAAAAGAGAAATATACCAAAAGAGATACAAATACTTAACGTGATTCGATCAACTGACCTATATCCACAACGGGGATGAGCAATGCAGTATAGTAAAAAAAGATTTAAAACATCTAGAGAACAACCTCATGAAGAGGCAAACACAAGTGACATATTAACTTTTGTCCCATAAAGTTCTCCCCTTAAACACTACTCTCAAGACCCCTATGACAACATTGTGGATGCTACTCAATGAGAGGGAATGATCCTCAATTTATAGAAGTCCAAACCTTTTTGTACAAGAAAAAGACTAGCCAAATATAAGAGAATTATAATTCTTTCAACAAAATGAAAAACCCAATTAAGGTAATTATATTGTCATTTTCCTTTAAGAGATAGGAAAATCAATTATGGTAAGAAAATCTAGACAAACACCTAACAATAATCATGATTTTTGTCTGAGAAATTTGATCGGTGTGCGACGCACGTTGAGACAAACTTCTTTGTGGAGATTTGGAGATTTATCTTCAAAGATTTGGACATCTATAAACTGATAATCCTTCCTTCTCATTCAATAGTTTTCACAATGTAGCCATAGGGGGCTTGAGAGTAGTGTTTAGGGGGAAGAACTTTATGGGACAAGTGTTAGTGTGTCACTTGTGTTTGCCTCTTTGTGAGGTTGTTCTCTCGATATTTTGTACTCTCTTTTTATTATATATAGTGGATTGCTCATCTCCATTGTGGACGTAGGTCAGTTGACCGAACCACGTTAAATGTTTGTGTCTCTTTTAGTATATTTCTCTTTTATTGTCTAATTTATCGTCGTTGATTTTTGTTTTACTAGCTTCCACATGAAACATGTTTTTCGGTACTAACAAAAACAAGTTGGCATACGATAGCAAAACAACTACGCATTAAGGCAACGAGAACACATTGAACGAAAAACAAGTTGGTGAGGCGAATAAGCATATGATTAGTATACATACAGGCCTTTATTACCAGTTTGTTACCAAGTTTACTAGTTGAAAGTGTTACAAAAGTCATCTCTGAGCTAGGTCCTGTGCTGATCACTGAGACATCTTAGCAGCCAGACTTATTAGCTGTCGTCTAATTTGTAGTAGTATCAACCCTCCCAAATACAATATAGGAGTAATTATTACGAGGCCGTATAAGTTTTGAATATATATCTATATCATAACCCGAAGGGCTGGCTTGGCTCAGCGGTAAGATTCCCTTCCCCAGACACCCACGAAGTGGGTATTGAATTGGGTCGGCCCTTTTTATCATAACCTGAGATAAGTTGAAAAAACTACTACTATTATTTCTGCACTAGTAATTGAGTAATATGCTAAACTCATGCCATATATAATTAGCAACTTCACAAATCTCATAAGAATTAATCCCCGGAGTCCAAAACCCTGGTATCCTCTCAAGTTCAACATTAATCTATATTCTCCATTTTTGCTCATCGCCTGCTGTCTTTAGTTGAAAGGCAGAAAAATTGTGTACGTGAAAATTCCAGCTGAATATTAATTAATGAAAATGCTTATCAAAATCTCACCTTTTCAACGTGAGAATATTAATGAAATTAAACTTCAGCTAAATTTCCTAACAATTCAAATGTGTGAACCAATAGAAAAAAATTAAGGTTGAAACCGGATGCATCTTATGCCATTGAAGACACTCCAAAATCCAATTAAACATCTATCTACAACATTTACCATACCCATGAAAAGTTGCACAAGCGTAACCTATTCTCTAGTAATTATATGTACGCCTCCAAGCTTCTTTTTGGCCAAAAGTACTTTTTTTGGGGCCAAAAGTACTTTTGGCCAAAAATTGAGGTGTTTGGATAAGCTTTTGGAAGGAAAAAAGTACTTTTGAGAAGAAGCAGAAGCAGTTTAGGAGGAGAAAAAAGTAGCTCTCCAAAAACACTTTTGAGAAAATTAAAATACACTTAGAAGTAATTTTTTAAAGCTTGGTTAAACATTAATTGCTACTCAGAGGTATTTTTCAAACTAATTAGCCAAACACAAACTACTTCTCACCAAAAGTACTTTTGAGAAAATAACTTTTGAATAAAAACACTTCTCAAAATTAGCTAATTTTTACAGGTTGACCAAATGAGCTAGTAGTCAACTGTGGAAGACATTTAAATTTTGTTGGACAAAATTTATTTATTATTTTCGCTTAGACCCTAAATTCAATTGTATTTATCCAAAAGTATAGGAGCAAACGCACATATAGTCATTCTCACGGATGCTATTTACATATTAACAAATATTTATTTTGTCCTAAAAGTTCACCTTTAGGACATTTGAAGATATTTTTATCCCAAAAATTTGAATTAAAAAATTGAAATTCAAAATATACTGACTAAAATTTAAATAACAACTCTTTAAAGTGGCTACCTAATATCATTTATACAAAAGTATTGGTCGAGTTATATAGGAAGTCCAATTTGGTTTGGGCTCGTCAATGTGATGGGCTCTCGAGTATGGGCCTTGTTTCATTAAGGTCAACTAGGATGTTACTACTTATTTTGAAGGTTTAAACTTCTGTAGGCATTAAGTGACGTGATATGCAAAATTAAACAAATAAACAGCTGGAACCATGGCATTGTCGAGTCAAGTTAACATGTCAGGTATACAATTGATATATTCTGCCGTCTGAGCAATCACATGGTGTATGACTGTGTCACTTGTTTAATATGACTAGCTCAACAATATAAATAGTTCAATATTAACTCTAATGAATCAATCAAACCAAAGCAAAAAATAAAATAAAATAATCTGAATTACAACTCATTAATTTCACAACTATAAATAGAGAGCATCCACAACTCATTATATAAGACATATATCAAGAAGAAGGGTCAAGAAAGTTAGAGAAAATTTTGAAGAAAGAATGCCAGTCATTTCTTGAAATTAAACATTACAATTTGTAGTATTATATATTTTTCTTGCCTTATATTTTAGATGCAAAAATTTGTGTTAAATGCTTACAACTTGTTATGTGGGAAGACTTTCCCATGTGAAGATCATAATCAATTCCAGCTCATGCTTGCTCAAAAGAGAATAAACAATTAATAAAAAATTGTTGAAAAAAAAAAATGAAAGTGACAACATTATTACGGAGTATTCAGCTAAGGTGCGAATTGCAATCATTATATTTATATATTGTAGAAATAAAAGGGAAATGATAAAATCAACACTATGTCAAATTTGATATTCAATGCCTTCCTGTATATAGCAACTTCTCAGATAAGCATAACCACTTATCAACCCCAAAAAATTATTATACTCACAAGAAAAGAAAAAAGAAGAGATGGGAATTGTCATTTGTTAAAATAATTTATTGCTAATTTGAGAGTGTGCAACACATAATCCATAGGAACATCATTATTAGACGGTAATTATATCTCAGATACTGGTTTAAGTTTAATCCAAATTTCGACTAAATAATGTTTAAAAAGTTACTTAAAAGAAAGGGGAGGACAGATTTCCGGAAATTGAACTAGCCAAGAATTTGAAGCTTCAGGTTCTCTTGTGAATCAATTTATGACTACTCTAAGCCTTCAACATATTCTTTTTCATGCAAGATTGATTCTTTTTTTTAAAGATAAACATGTCAAAATATTCTTTAATAATAAGTGACGGTGAGATTCAAAGTCGTGACCTCTGCCTGCTTTGATACCATATTGATGGTACTGATATATAGTATCTCTTTTTATCGATATATCGTCTTGTTGAATCAATGGTCTATCGAAAATAACCTCTCTACCTCCTCAGGGTAGGGGTAAGGTCAGGGGCGGACCTAGTGCATAGACTGCAATCTGCGGGTTCCCGAGAACCCCGTAACTCTTGTGTAGGCCCTTTATTTATATTAACATATTCCCCAAATATTAACAAATATTTGATTGTGAATCCAGTTATTATTGCATATTAATTTGAAATCACAGGAGAAATCTATAAGCCGTAAATTCTGAATCCGCCTCTGAATAAAATCTACGTACATGCTATCCTCTTTAGATTCTACTCGTGGGTGTTCACATGATCATTATTGTTGATCTGGTATTAAATTACGTGATCATCTCAACTAACAATATAAACCATTAAAAACAATACACTTCTATTTACTTAATAGTTATATTTCCATACAAAATAAATATTCCACGAAAGTAATCATTACACACAGTCACACGACAGCGGAAAGTCTTATTTGGGGAATTCCACTTATATTGGTTAGTATTTGATAATTTATAAAGGCTTCAATTGTATTTTCTTAAAGTATTCGAACTTGTATACATTATTACAGGTAAGGAGTGGGATACTTCCAGCTGGATTTTTTGTACAACATGTAAGCATGTTTGTTAATTAAAAAAAAAGCGGCAGATTAATTAAGCTAGGGGGTACGATTAAAGCTACTCATAAAGAATAATGTGGACACGATTAACAACAATTGCTTTCATGACATATTGCTGCCCTAAATTAATTGTATTATCCCTTTTATAATAATGTGAATTAAGTGAGGGCATATGCAATTAGGTAGTAGGTGCTATTAATTTGTTATTGGCTGGCCAAGATTCTAGGATGCTATTGCAGTCTCTCCACCATATTCTGAGCCAAAATAATTGAGCACATGATTCTCGACAGCATTTGTCTATTATAGCTATATGACGTAAAACCTAATTCATATTTTACGTTTATACTAAATCGAATAATTTAATCCAACAGTTAAAATTAAATTAATTATAAATCAAGATCCATATATATATATATATATCATATATATATATATATATATATATATATATATATATATATATATATATATATATATATATATATATATATATATTTATATATATATATATCAAAAGTTAATTACTCATATAATCACTGAACTATTAGAAATTATGGAGCAAAGTCATTTTTTTTTTAATTGTAACAAGAAAGTCACTCAATTATTCCTATTGCCCGGTGATGATCACTTTACCGGATTTCTTAATATTTCCGGTAGAAAAAACGGACTTGGTAATCCACATAGACTTTTTATATTTTTTGTTACAAAAAATAATAGAAAATATATAAATGGCCTTTTTAAGTTGTCCTCAACGACCATATGGACACTTTAAATGACTATTAAATATTCATGATATATTTAATAGTCATTTAAAGTGTTTAAATGGAAAATATGTCAATTAAAGTGTCCATATATATATATATATATATATATATATATATATATATATATATTTGTAATTACATGATATATTTAATAGTCATTTAAAGTGTCTAAATGGTAAAGATGTCAATTAAAGTGTCCATATGATCGTTGAGGACAACTTAAAAAGGCCATTTATGTATTTTCCATTATCTTTTGTAACAAAAAATATAAAAAATAGTATTAGAGCACTTCTCTATTCCATAAGGCTTTGTAGTATGTAGTTAGTCCCTGCAAAATTACTTTTTTTTTTTTTAATTGTTATTGAAAATGCACTACACTGCATGTGTTATAATTAGTTCCAAAACTTGCTCCAAAGAATTAAGATGATTTTCTTGGTATACATATTTATACGCTTAAAGAATATAAGGCAATCATCAATCAAATGTCAAAATAATATTGGATCTTTTAACGTCAATCATATATGACAAACATTGAATATTTCATATTCATACCAACTAGTAGCCTAGTTGGTATACCCAAGAATAACTGTGCTATAAAATACTAAGAATCTTAATTTAAATTATTTATAGTTGGTAGTTCGAGAATCTAAAATAATGTTGCAAGCTAAGTGTCTATTTCCGAATTAAATAAATAAAACATTAATATTCCCATCAAATCTTACATTTCAGCAACTGCTTGAAATGTAGGTTATTTCTTTGAGGAAGTTTTCGGTTCATTTTTTATTTATTTATTACCTGGGCCGTGGGTCGAGTGAAAATAATCTCTCTGTCCTTTCGGGTAGGGATAAGGCGCACGTATTACTTTGCACAGACCCCACTTTGTAAAAATACACTAAATACTTATTGTTTTTATTTATTTATTAATTAACCTAAAGAGTAAATACCACCTAATTGCGATTGAAAGTAGGACTAATAAAAGAACATACACATTTAGGTGCTTCTTTATATTCATAAAATGATACAATTAAATTTATACAAAATAATAAAAAAATGAATCTATTTGATCTTCAAATGACAAATAAATTCGACGAAATATATGACTTAACCTCCATTAAGATAAAACAGCAGAAACCGTGATTCCAAAAGCAGAACTAACAATATAAACGATCAAGAAGATAAAGTGTCTTAAGCTTTGAACAGAGTGTAGTATATATTTGTCAGGAAGTTAGTCACCATAACTCACTATTTGTAGTTGCACCTAGGGAACAAGGTCCTAGGATCAAGCCATCTTATATGACAAATTGACAATTATGATGACAATTGAAGAATGCATAACGATAGACAGTGAAGGTCATATTATCTGCAACGGATCATGCACTTAATACTATAGAATATTGTTCATTAAAAACTACGCGGTGACAAATATTTATTTAATCCTTATAAATATCATTCTCTCCGGTATAGATTGTTGGAGTTCAGAACCGAAATAATGTTAAAAAATACATAAAATACCATAATAAACCAAAAAAAAAAAATACACAATTACCCATTTCGCAGTATAAAACTGCGAAATGCACTAACGGCCGTTAAGTGCATTTCGCAGTTTTATACTGCGAATTTTTTTTTTTTTTTTTTTTTTTTAAAATTTCGCATTATTATTTCATGTTATTAAAAAAAAATAGCAAATTTTATCGTTTTCACAATTAACAAATTTTATTTTTGTTGTGTTATTGGTTGCTAATAATTGAGTTTATTTTCATTTGCAAAATCTTGTACTTTTATCATAACTAGTCTTTGTATACGCGCGTTGCGCATGTACTCTATATTTTTTAATTTATTCTAAAAAGACAAAATTATGGTTGATTAACTTGCAAAAGATTTTTTTCTTCTTCTCATCATAATGCAAATTATTCAATTGCTTTAATAAGTACTACATATTTATTGTTTGCAACATATAGAAAATAATAAATTATTTTTTGTAAAAATAGATTAATTTAGTCGTTATAGTATGATTAATCTACAATCCTTCTTTTTATCTAAACACATAATCATGCATATCAGATTCTTCATCTCGTAGTATTTCTTCAATCGTTTGATTATGAAAATATTACTTTAATATTGTATTGGAAGGAGTTAGAATATAAAATTCATGTTGATCAAAATTAGAATTTATTCTTCCCAGTTATTTTCTATCAAAAAACTTCAACAACAAGTTATTTTGTATAAATAAGTAATGGATTTAAATTATATATCTTCATAATGTAATGAAAATATAATTTATTCTGTTATAATATTTTATTTAACGCTTATTTTTAGCTATCATATTATTAATTAATGTTATTAAATAGAGTAATTTTATAATTATTTTTTAATTGATCCTGATTGTATAAAATCATATTTACATAATGCATAAAATTCCTACAAACTATAATAATGGTCTTGCAATTTAAGGTTTCAACATCTCCAATCAACAACTAACCAATAATACTCCGAAAAGAGCTTTACTTCATTATTCGTCAAAAAGTCTCTATTGTGTTAGAAGTACGTGATCCGACCTGAGATATTTTAGCAAAACACAATAGAGATTTTTTCTTAGCAAACATGAAAAGGTTAATTCTACAACTAGTTTTGCATCAAATAAGCGTTATTTTTAATTCACATATTTATTTTAAATGACTAGTATTAATTTAAAGCAACATAAGCGGCATTCATAAGATTATGAACTACAAGTAATTTTGCATCAAAATACTTGAGAAGATAAATAATTTTCCTAGCAATAATTTATTAGATAATTTTTTTTAAAAAAAATAACTCAGATTTCGACATATTTTAATTATGATAAAAGTACAAGATTTTGCAAATGAAAATAAACTCAAACATTAGCAACCAATAACACAACAAAAATAAAATTTGTTAATTGTGAAAACGATAAAATTTGCTATTTTTTTTTTAATAACATGAAATAATAATGCGAAATTTAAAAAAAAAAAAAAAAAAAAAAAAAAAAAAAAAAAAAAAAAAAAAAAAAAAAAAAAAAAAAAAAAAAAAAAAAACATTTCGCAGTATAAAACTGCGAAATGCACTTAACGGCCGTTAGTGCATTTCGCAGTTTTATACTGCGAAATGGGTAATTGTGTATTTTTTTTTTTTTTTTGGTTTATTATGGTATTTTATGTATTTTTTAACATTATTTCGGTTCTGGACTCTAGATTGTTGCCTTTGCACTGGCTTTGCTCCACAAATAATTTTTTCATGCGATCATTAAAAATGAACATAATTACCCTATAGAGCTTCGTTGATAAAACTTGAAATAGAGAAAGTACTATATTTTCGCAGATTATAAAACACAGAAAAAAATAAAAGATGAAAGAAAGAACATGGTCGGTGATCGGTGGGGATGAAATAAGAACGTGCTGCCGACCACAAAATGAATAAGCACCCACTAAAAGAAAAAATAAAAATAAAAACAAAAACGGAAACAAAACCACAGGTTTTAAGAACTCAATATTAATTGTTCTAAAAGTCAAAATTTAACTTCTATTATAAGCTCTACTTTAATAGATTCTTCGCAACTGATTTTCCACATATTAGTGTTATTATTATGCTTCTTCCTGATATAAAACAGTAAATTAAGAGATTGCCAGTTAACTAAATATTGCCAAAGTTATACTGCTCCCTTTCAATAATTTGCAGTTTATTAATGGTCTGTTAGTTTTTGGCCGGTCGAACCTTTTTTTACTTGTCTACTATATTAAATCAAGAGAAATATAATCTTTTTTCCGTTTTACCTTTATCTTTAATCAGAGATATAGACGGATTTTTAGTCCAATATATGGGCACATGAACCTATGATCTCTCTATCAAATTAGGTATTTTATGTACATAAATTTTAGAATTAATCATTAACTAGAGACAGATTTATAGTCTAATATATGGGGAACATGAACATATCTCCGCCGAACTAGATATTTTATGTACATAATTTTTAGAATTGATCATTAACCAAAAACGGATCTATTGCCCAACATATAGGGCACATGATCTCATGGTCTTTCCGCTAAAAATAGATATTTTATGTACATATTTTTTAAATGCTAAATTATTTATGTGGAGGAATAATGATCAATTCACTTTTATTTCTCCTCCTTTTAAGTGGTGCAAAGTCAAAAATGAACTAAAAGTAGACTGAGAGAGTATTATTAAGAATACTCACCATCGTCCTCTTAAGAATAAAAGCCAAATAACTGAGCACATGGCTCTCTAGTTTAGAGAACAAATATATATTTGAAAATTTAGTTCTTCTCCTCCACCTTCATAATTTGTACTGCTATTTTTTATTTTTTATTTAGTTTAAGAAATTATACCTCCTCTTTGATTGACATTGAAAAACCTTTTGTCACTTTCTTTTGGGCAAAAATTAAAACAAAAAAGTTTTGTATATTTTCCAAGTTGCCCGAGCTTTAATTTCATGCCAATTAGCAATTTCATCATTACTCTATTTTATCCATATGAAAATAGAACTATGATATAAGTATTTGGAACTAATTTATTTTTCTGTTATTAATGGGTGGAATAGCAACATACTGTTGTTGCAACTGTACCTTGCATCAATTAGGTGCAGAGAAAATCACTCAAGTGCCCTCCCCTCTTCTATAATTATTCCCCTTTACTATTCACGGGAAACATCCATCCACTAAAATATTCAAAATTAATTGAACTTTTCATTGTCTATATTTGCTTAAAAGGAAATACCTCCAGAAATATCAAAAGTATCTGCAAATTGTTATTTTTTTACTCTTTTTTTAACTAATATATAGAAGAGCGAGATAAGCAGCTTAAGGTCGTCATGTCTGCTTGTATTCTGAGGGGTATTTTGGTCATTATAGGTTTATTTTGGTAAATTAGAATAAATTGGTTATTGTAATTGATACAGTTAAGTAGATATGGAAGCCACTCTGAGGCACGTGCTCAGTCTATTCGCTCCTCAAAATATTCGTGGCGCTATGATCCACGCGCGTCCTCGAGGGTCGAAAGGTTTTGTGGTCAAGATGGACGACAGGACCAATCGTCGGATTTTTGACAATTTTTTCTATGTTCGAACCGAACATTTCGTGGCCGACCCGACCGAATTCCTGGAAGTATGGAATTTTGCACGTAAGTCCTCGTCATCGACTAGTTGAGTATCTACTTTGCCTTTATTTTATTCATATCTCATGTTTGTAGTTATTGATCTACTTCGGCGTTCTGCAGCCGAGAACGCCGAAGTATTAAGTAGACATATATATAAGTGTGGAGCTAGCGTAGAGTTTACGGGTGGTATTAATTACCTAGCTTCATCGTTAACCTTTAGACAAATTAATATTTTACTAGCTCATAGTTTGAATCGATGATAACTGTTCTCAATTTTCTGATGGAATAAACAAAATACTATTCGTAAAAAAAATTATCACATAATTCTGAAATAAGATTGAAAAGTCGTCTAGCTATATTATATATGGTGGCTAAAATCTCCTATTGTGAATTTCCCCGGTAGTATAGGCGGAAGTCACTCATGTAATGGATTTAAGTTCGATTCTTCAGTAGTCTTTTCTCTTTCTCTTTTTCCGATCTCCTCTGTAATAAAAATTTCTGTGAAGAACAGAATGCATGTGGAGAAAACAATTGTACCTTCTACAACAGACTTGTCTATGGTAGATCTGCAAATTGGAATAGTATATTTTTTAAAAATAAAATGCCAGCCAGTCAACCACAAGCTTCGTCGCGTCTGAACATAAATAAAAGTCTATGCAATTGAAAAACAAAAAGTAACAATAGAAGTATTAAGTCTTTTGGCTTCCTAGAATACTTTAGAGAATGTAACATGAATGCCGAGTTGTACGGAAACGTGAATGCCGGAAATTTTGGACAGTGTAGCAATAATTTGGCTGAGGTTAAAGCTTTGTTACAAGGATTGATTTTGTGTATTAGCAGATTGATCGATTAACAACAAATTAAATATTCATCATATCATTAGTCAGATTGTTCAACTCTCTAGCACATGTTATTTTGTTTTTGTTTACACTTTCAGAGAGGACAGTATGATGGCCGACCAACTCGCAAATATGGGAGAAACAGCAAAAAAGTCTGATTATAATGGATGACACTAATTCCTTATAGAATACAGTGAGGTCTTTATTGAAACTGGACCAAGATGCCATCCCTTCTTTCAGAGTTAAGCCTAAGAAGAATAATTTTATTATTAATTAATGATGCTGACAGTACCTAGTTTTGAGCAGTGTTTAGTAGTGCTAACTATGTGTACATCTTGCTTTTGTAAAATCATGTGTCAGTAATGGTCTATGTCTCTCTCCGTGTACAAATTTCTTTTTGATAATATACATGTTGCGTATATGCCTAAATCCCAATATATCCACCACAGCGAACTGTTATTTATAAAATTAAAAAAAAAGAGTAAAAAAAAATAACAATTTGCAGATACTTTTCTAATTCTATCGGCTCCAAGTCTCCGGCTGGCGGAGCGGGTTCCTCAATCGCCAGAGAGGTAGCCGGAAAATTATCGCGAGAGGAGGAAGAAGCTATTCTATAACACACCGAAAAGGGAGGAAGAAGCTTTGTGGGAAAAGTAAGGAAATCAAAAATCACTGCGAGGGAAATAAAAAGGAGCTCAAGATAATAGAGATTGAGATATCCTGAAAATTCTCTCAAAGTTGAATGATGGAAAGTGGAAAAGAAATGACAAATTCCTCCAATTTATAGGACGTGAATTCCCTAGTGCACGAAAATCAACGGTCACAACTGAAACCTAATCAGACACAGAACGATTCAATTCCCCAAAACGTGTGCCATTATGACATGCCGTACGAAGCGACGCTTATTTTACCAGCCATCGCCCCAATTCCGAAACCGTCATATCGGTGCACGAGTATTAGAGAGACACTCCGTAGTGGTTTCGAAGTTCGTAACGCGACTAAAGAATACAATACAGATCCAACTCTTCCCGATCACGCCAAGTATATGGTCCGTCCACCGAGGCCGTTATGATACGACCACGGTGAACGGAGGGACTAATTGTATTGCTAAAAACCTGACCACGCGACCACAATGGCAACAACCTCGTCCTAGTACGAAGGTAGTCAACGAACCCATCTTCGATCGATCAAAATACTTTCAATATAAGTGTCGGGGTCAAGACCTTACCGAGCAAGGAGGGGAAAAGGATGGCAAGCACGAAAGCTATTCGACTATAAATAGGGGGAAAAGGAACCCAGAAAGGAAGAGACCGGAAGGCGAGGAAAACATAGTTATATTTACAATGAATGAGATATCCATGATATTGCTCCTGTCCATTTTTTTTGTTTTCTATCGTGTCTTTCAATCCAGTATTAATTATGACGGACTATGATTTACCCCTATTATCTCTTTTGGTTAATTTGCTTAAAAAGTACTCGATAACTTTTGAAGCGAACACACCGAATTTTATATTACAGAGGAGATCGGAAAAAGAGAGAAAAAAAGACTACTCGAGAGTCACATCCGTTACATGAGAGACTTCCCCCTATACTACCAGAAAAATTCACAATAGGAGATTTTAGCCACCATATATAATATTAATATAGCTAGACGACTTTTCAATCTTATTTCAGAATTATGTGATAATTTTTTTTACGAATAGTATTTTGTTTATTCCATCAGAAAATTGAAAACAATTGCCATCGATTCAAACAATGAGCTAATAAAATATATGTCTAAAGGTTAACGAAGAAGCTAGGTAATCGATATCACCCGTAAACTCTATGCTAGCTCCTGCCTTGCCCCTAGTACTAAGAAAACTTCGTTTTAATTGAGAGATTATTATAAATCACATGAATATTCTACCACGACTTCGTAATCTTATTATTACTGAATGACGTGATCATTTATATAGTTACTATATTGACAATTTCGTCATATTGTAGTTAGTCTTTTGGTTAAAAAGTCACGATAAAGGTATTGGGACCAAGAGACACTAAAATAACCAACAACCCAAGTAAACTTATATTTTCTGCTGTACCTAAGTCACCAAAACCAAAGATATAACGTACGAGGAAATAGAAAAACCTAGTTGGATCAAGCCCTTTATAATTAATGGAGTATAATTGGCAATTCCTAGTATTAGGAGTAATAGACAACGGCAGATTTGTTGAGATTGTGGACTTTAATATATAGTATATACTTACGTCTCTCGTATTTTTTCTAGCTTTACAAGTTACCACTCTTTTATTAATATATACTTCGTTTTCAACCAAATAAAAAGAAAAGAAGTGAGCACTCTATACGATGAAAGAAATTTCAAATACTTACAGAACTGTTTTAAGAAATAGAAAAAGTGGGAAAAAAATTAATATTTTTTAATGTTTTGTGTAGGGCATCTTCTCAAAACTTATTAATCTGGCACAAATAAGTTTATTTAGTTGTTTCTCACAGGCATTTGTTTGTCCGAGATTCTACAGTTTTGGCCATATACCAGAGTTGCGCACATGATTTTTTTTCTGTTTTTTTTGGGGCTAAATCACAAGATCTCTAGTTCTGTTCTGGAATCAAAACAAAAAATATAACTAAATAAACAGCGAGTTGCGGATTGGAGAGTGAGGAAAAGGGATAACCCGTTTAAAAAAATTTAAAAAAAAATGATAATTTGGTGCACAATGTATTACCCAAGTTCCGTGAAAAGTGTTGGTATTACTATGTTCAAAATCAGAAAATTAGAGAAGTAAACAAACATTAGTTCAAAAACATAAAATAATTCCGAGCCCACTGAATGCACAGTGTGTCCTTAAGGAATTTAATCCTCTCACAGTTGCCCACGGTATACGGATTAATTCCTCCCATGATAGTACGGAATAACTATTTTGTGATAGTGGCATTTCAAATCAAAGAACTTTAGCGAACTCAACAAACGTAGCAAATCACACTTGACACTTATGTTTATTTAGAAAATAATGCAACAATGTAGAAAAGATGGGAGAATATTTCAGATTTTCCATATCTGATGTCGTATCTCAATAATGAGGCCAAGCCTTTAAATTTATAAACAAAGGAATGGTGATATGGAGAGATGTAATCTAAAATGTGTCTCTTCCATTTCCTATTCACACCCCTTAATAAAAACGCAACAACAACAACTACCCAGTATGTTCCCACAAAGTGGGGTCTGGTTAATAAAAACGCAACAAAAAAGACTATATCCTAAGAAGGTATGATGTAGACAATTTATTTTGATGAAACATTAATAATTGATTCTCACGGCTCGAATCGCAGTACGAAGTCACACAAAAATAATTAATTTAGGAAAAAAAAGAGAATAAATAAAAAGGGAGTAGGCAGGAGAGTTGTGATGAGTAGTAGTCATGTGGTTTGACAAAGTCATCCGCGTAAAGACTCAAACAAAAAGAGTATGGACAACCAAAACGTGATATTGCTGGGATAGTGCATCAAATAATAGTTGTTGGTGATATGATATTTGAATTTGAGGGGTTAATTACACAAGTAGAAATGGTGGATAAGATCATATAATATACCCTGATTTATTGACGTGTATGGACGTAGGATTTGATATGTACAATATAATTGCCCCTCCCCACCACCACCCCACCAAACCCCTTTTATTAAACACCCTTACTCTAGTCTTTCTGCTTATATATATGTGTGCTTTGCAACATAAAGCTCCACATCAAGAAAAGAGAGTATTACTACTAATCTTTCAATTTCCATCAAACTCTTACCTTTTGTTCAAGTGTTAGAATTAACATACAAATTAGAATGGGGAGAGAGATTGTGAAAAGTGAGTTGGCTGAAGAGACAAACTTCAACTGGTCATCAGATTCATCATCAACAACATCCTCTTCATCTGATGATGAAAAGAGGATGCCTTTGTTGGCATTGAACCATGTTTCCTATGTTTGCAAATCTGTTGCTAAATCTGCCCAATTCTATGAACAAGTTCTTGGTTTTGTCCTCATCAAAAGACCCTCTTCCTTTGACTTTGATGGAGCTTGGTATGAATAAACACACACATTCTCTCTTTAATTAATTTGTTTTTTTACATGCATTTGTCCTAATATTTTAAAAACTTGCGGCATAAGCTTATGTTATGCACGGGATACAGTAAATAATCAAACTACATTTTTACAACTTAAACTATGACCTCCTGGTTATACTGTTACGCTAAAGATCCCCTTCTGAGATTTGAAAATTAGAATAACGATAACAAATCTGACATTTTGGGTTGATTTTCAGGTTGTTCAACCACGGAATTGGAATACATTTGCTAGGAAAAGAAGATGCAGAGTCAAAGAAGGGAAAGATAAATCCAAAAGACAATCACATTTCATTCCAATGTTCAGACATGGACCTCATAATTGAAAGATTGGATGAGATGAAGATTGAATATGTTACAGCAACTGTAAAAGAAGGTGGAGTCACTGTGGATCAACTCTTCTTCCATGATCCAGATGGCAACATGATTGAGATCTGTAATTGTCAAAATATACCAATTCTTCCACTTTCCTCTTGTCCTCTCAAGAAATTTGCCACTCCAACCTTCAACCAAACAATGCCTAATTCCTTTTACGGTACGTACATTATCTATAGTTGTTCAAAAAAACTTTAGTTTTAAAACAAACACAAAAACTCATATTCAGTAACAGAATATTTTTTTTAACAAAATTAGTACTACAATTTAACACGTTGCTGCTTCCTTGCCATGTTAATATTTATACTGTCAAGTTGAAGTGTTCGAATAAAAGAAGTGTAGGTTTATATGTATCGAATTTGCAAACTGTACAAGTTTAAATGGTCACGACCATTTGGCCAAATTTTGAAAAAGAAAACATCAATTAGATTCGAATAATAGAGACTGAATTCTAATTGGTTTGATTGTAAATGCAGAAAATGGAAGCAGAGGTGCAAATATGAACTGCTCAGGAGAAGTGGAATCATTGATGATGGAAAATTTAGCTTTGGACATGATAGATATTTGTTTTTGAATGATATTGTCGGCAAAAAGATTGATTTTACCCCTCATAAATTTAGACCCCTTTTCCAACTACCCAAACATACCCTAAAAATCCTTTTTGTAATATTATTAATTATGTACCAGTATATGCAGAGAGAACATTAAGCATATACATATAATATTCGTAATCTAGGATTTTGCTTATGTAAATGCATGATTCTGGCTGTTCATATCAAGAAATAAATGACGGATGGCATGTTATGTGTTCTAAGGAAGTCAACTCTTCTTATTAATTGCATTGTTATTATTTCCTTTACAATAAGCTATTAAGTGAAAAATGTGAATATGACAAAACTAAAAAGTTTGCTAATAAAAAGCTGCATTCCTTAATTTGTTTTGTTTTTGGTATGGTGATTGAAAATAAGAATTACTATTATGCAATCCCTAAGTGTTGTAAATTCTATTTTATTTTCATAAAATATAGCTATTAATATCTACAATCAAAATGAAAAACGAAGACATTTGACACTTTCGTTCCGACCCTAGCAACTCGAGGATAGGCCAACTCTAATACAGTAAATGATTTGCTTAATAAAGCTATAAATGAGCGCTCCCACTGGCCCACACTGTTGGTTATTAATTTATTACCCTTTTGACCACATTTAAGCAGGAACACCTCTTTTTTGGCTACATTGATTAATTGCGAAAACTTAGAACCAGCGATCTCATGGCACAATAATTAAATTTGGTTAATTAACGTAATTTAATAATAAAAGTCTGCGCGATCACTTAAGCAGGTAACTTTCAGCCGTCTTTCAGATAAAACAACTGTACGTAGTATATAATATACCTATAATACACTCAACTATCTCATCTAGCAAATAAATATATACACACAAAATAAACAGTAAGGGGTTGTTTCGTTTTGAGCTGAGAGTCTTTCAGAAATAACCTTTTTATCTTCGTAAGTTTTACATATATACTATCCTTTTCAAACTTTACTAGTAGAATTTTACTGATTTATTGTTGTTGGAATAAGATTTATACCGGTATAAGTTATGTCGGTATAAATTATATTGGGATAAGTTATGCTAGGATTATTGTTTATTCTTTGTTTTGGTATGTTGTATTAAGAATGACAATAATAATTTCTAAAAGAAGGTATAAGTCATACCGGTACTAATTATCCACCTTCTATGAGGTATAAGTTATCCCAGTGTTAAAATTAATATCGGGATAACTTATACCTGTTGGGTTTTTAATATATTTAATTAATATATTAAAGAGTTAAAAGAGGGTGAATGAGAAATGGAGGGAAATGAAATTTTGAGTGAAATTTTAATTTTCCTCTCCTTGGTAAATGGGCATTGTCCCATATCGTAAGAGGAAGAGGTTTTTTAATGGGTATATAAGAAATTGTTCTTCTAGCTCTTAAAGAGTTGACAAGAAAGCAAGCATCGCGCCGTCGTCGTCGCTCGGCTCGGCTTCGGCTTCGGCTTCGGATTCGTATTTGGATTTGGTCAAACGATCGATTGATTAACTTTTTGGACCAAATTTATTTGTTAATAGTAAAATATTAACAGAAATGTTATTAAAATATTTATTTTAATAACAAAATATTAATATTAAATAAATATTAATATTAAATCCAAATTTCAGTTTTTCCTATTTTTGTAACAGAAAATTAACTACCCATCAATTTTCCCTCTTTATTATTGAGTAAATGACCATTTATGCAATAATAAAGAAGTGATAGGGGTGGTGAATATGAATCTCCTTTTGAACAAATATGTTTAGAATATGTAATTATTCATCGAACAACGGCCCCTTACACGCCCCAATCCAATGGGATTGCAGAAAGAAAGAATCGTTCATTAAAGGAGATGATGAACGCATTATTGATAAGTTCTGGTTTGCCACAGAACTTGTGGGGGGAAGCCATACTTACGGCTAGCCGAATACTAAATCGAGTACCCCATAGCAAAACACAATCCATTCCATATGAAAAATGGAAAGGAATGAAGCCCAACTTGAGTTATTTTAAAGTGTGGGGGTGTTTGGCAAAAGTGCAAGTTCCTAAACCCAAAAGGGTAAAAATAGGACCGAAAACAGTTGATTGTGTTTTCATAGGATATGCGACTAATAGTAAAGCATATCGATTTCTGGTTCATAAATCAGAAAATCCCGACATTCATAATAATACGGTTATAGAATCAGATAATGCCGAGTTCTTTGAAAATATATATCCGTACAAAAAGGAATGTGAGTCGATTAGTGAAGGATCTAAATGATCTCGGGAAGAAGCAAAAGAAAGTACACTTAACCAGGAAGATCCAAGGCGTAGTAAACGTCAAAGAACGTCTACTTCATTTGGACCAGATTTTGTGACTTTCTTATTGGAAAATGAGCCTCAAACATTTAAAGAAGCTATGTCTTCTTCGAAATCATTGTTATGGAAAGAGGCAATCAATAGTGAAATAGAATCTATATTGAACAACCATACATGGGAATTGGTTGATCTTCCTCCTGGAAACAAACCGTTGGGTTCTAAATGGATCTTTAAGAGGAAAATTAAAGATGATGGCACTATTGACAAATATAAGGCAAGACTTGTGGTCAAAGGGTATAGACAACGAGAAGTTCTTGATTATTTTAATACATACTCTCCAGTTACAAGAATTACATCCATACGAACGTTAGTAGCATTAGCTGTAGCTTATGGTCTTGAAATTCATCAAATGGATGTTAAGACGGCCTTCTTAAATGGAGAGTTGGAGGAAGAAATCTACATGGAACAACCAGAAGGGTTTGTGGTTCCAGGTAAAGAAAAGAAGGTCCGTAGACTTGTTAAGTCCCTTTACGGATTAAAACAAGCACCCAAACAATGGCATGCTAAATTTGACCAAACAATGTTGTCAAATGGGTTTAAGACAAATGAATATGATAAATGTGTGTACATTAAAAATGTTCCAAATCACATAGTCATTGTTTGCTTATATGTGGATGATATGCTCATAATGAGTAATGACATTGCCAATATAAATGCTACTAAGCGTATGCTAACTAGCAAGTTTGATATGAAAGACTTGGGAGTTGCTGATTTAATTCTAGGAATT
Source organism: Nicotiana noctiflora (assembly GCA_032618575.1). Lineage (NCBI taxonomy): Eukaryota > Viridiplantae > Streptophyta > Magnoliopsida > Solanales > Solanaceae > Nicotiana > Nicotiana noctiflora. Next base: position 47,252 of record JASVEL010010356.1, read on the forward strand.
AAGATCCATAAGACTTCTCAAGGTCCGGCGTTGTCACAATCTCATTATATCAAGACAAGTACTTGAAAAATTCAAGCACTTGGCCTTTAAAGTTGCAAAGACTCCAATTGACGTGAATCTTGCATTAGCAAAGAACAAAGGCCAAAGCATATCACAATTGGATTATGCTCGTGTGTTGGGTTGCTTAATGTACATCATGAACTGTACACGACCAGATATAGCCTTGTGCTATAAGTAAATTGAGTCGATATACGAGCAATCCAGGTCAATCTCATTGGATGGCCATGAAACGAGTTTTGGGGTACTTAGTCCATACCCAGGACTTTGCTTTGCACTACAATAAATATCCTGCGGTCATTGAGGGATATTGTGATGCAAATTGGATCACCGGATCAACTGATTCCAAGTCCACAAGTGGATATGTATTCACCATTGGTGGAGGAGCGGTATCTTGGAAGTCGTCCAAACAAACTTGTATTGCCCGCTCTACAATGGAGGCTGAGTTCATAGCCTTGGAAAAAGCCGGTGAAGAAGCTGAATGGCTCCCGGAATTTCTTGGAAGATATTCCATTTTGGCCCAAACCCTTGGCACCAATATGCATACATTGCGATAGTCAAGCGGCAATTGGAAGGGCTGGGAGCGTTATGTATAACGGTAAATCTCGTCATATACGACGAAGAAATAAAACCGTTAGACAATTACTCTCTAGAGGAATTATCACGATTGACTATGTAAAGTCAAGTGATAATGTGACGGATCCACTTACAAAAGGCCTAACTAGAGATGTAGTTGAGAAATCATCAAGGGGAATGGGACTGTGGCCGAGAACAAGTCATAGTGGCGGTAACTCTACCTTGAAGACTGGAGATCCCAAGATCTAGGTTCAAGGAGATCAAACAAAGTCATTTATGACGGTTCAACATTGTCAAATAAACTTTTGGTCTATTCTCTTATAAGACAATGTTTCACTACCAAGGATAAAGCATTACGGCTTTTTAATGATTTCTAAATTTGATACGGGGTATATCAAATAGTGTATCTACGGGATGACACGTTTAGGAATCACCTATGTAAGTGTGAAGTGTTAGCCGCTTCAAGGAGAATTCTATAAGGCCAGTTCTCTACGCACTTATGAAACCGGGCGGTGTTCATGGCTGAAACGAACACAACAATGAGAACCAAAGACGGTTAAGGGTTGGTTGTGTGACTTGTGGTTGTCTAGGTATACACCAAAGTTCGACGGTTCAAAGATATCAAATCTACCGATTGATCGAGTATATCCGACATAAGTTCACTACGGAAAGTTCAAAGGGAAACCTACTTATCTAGATGCAAGTAATCCTTACTTGCGAATCACACAGTTTTTCATGCATACTTCCGTGATATAGCCATTCCCCATTCATGTGGGGGATTGTTGGGTTTTTAATATATTAAAGAGTTAAAAGAGGGTGAATGGGAAATGGAGGGAAATGAAATTTTGAGTGAAATTTTAATTTCCCTCTCCTTGGTAAATGGGCATTGTCCCATATCGGAAGAGGAAGAGGTTTTTATGGGTATATAAGAAATTGCTCTTCTTCTAGCTTTTAAAGAGTTGAGAAGAAAGCAAGCCTCGCGCCGTCGTCGTCGTCGCTCGCTCGGCTCGGCTCGGCTTCTGCTTCGGATTCGGATTCGGATTTGGATTTGGATTTGGATTTGGTCAAATGATCGATTGATTAAATTTTTGGACCAAATTTATTTGTTAATAGTAAAATATTAACAGAAATGTTATTAAAATATTTATTTTAATAACAGAATATTAATATTAAATAAATATTAATATTAAATCCAAATTTTAGTTTTTTCTGTTTTTGTAATAAAATTAACTACCCATTAATTTTCCCTTTTTATTTTCCCTCTTTATTATTGAGTAAATGGCCATTTATGCAATGACATTTATGTTGTGGCAGTTTTGCAGAAACAACCATTCTGAAGAGACTCTTCAGATTTCAGCCCAACTTTTGGCTATAAATACAACACTATTCTGCTCAGAATTTCACTACGAATTTCTGAGTTTCTCCTCCTTTCTTCTGCATACTTTTAGCATCAAACAAAGCAAAAAGTAAGTGTGATTTGCTACCGAACTTTGTGTTCGCTGAAACACCGGGGTTTGCAGTACCACTACACCAGTGTGTAATTTGTTCTATCCTGGGAGGAAATAATCCATAACCTTGGGTACTAGGAGGGGATTAAATTCCTTAAGGAAACACTGTGAATTCAGTGGGCTCGAATTGGTTTCTTCATTTCTGTTTATGCATATATTTGTTTGTATTTATTTATATTTCCAGAATTATTTTACAAATACATTGTAATAACAAGCTTAAGGAATTTAGTTATATTTCTGTATTTGATTTTACTATTTCTGGAAGAGTAAAACCTTTGTGGTTTTGTACTCTATTAAAATCTACATGATTTTAATATTTGTGTCATTCTTTTACAGAAATGACTAACTAGAATGAGAACCAGGCTGTTCCAATGGTGACTGCTAATGCCTCAACAAGACGAACGACTCCGGCAGCATTGGCACCGGCGGAGAAACCTGGCAAATTTTCCGGGATTGATTTCAAGCGCTGGCAACAAAAGATGTTCTTCTATTTGACTACTCTGAGTCTCCAGAAGTTCATCAAGGAAGATGTTCCTGTGTTGTCTGACGAAACTCCAGAAACTGAACGCTTTCTCGTCGTTGAGGCGTGGAAGCATTCAGACTTTTTATGCAAGAATTATATTCTAAGCGGGCTGGAAGATTCTTTGTATAACGTCTACGGTGGCGTAGAAACGTCAAAGGAACTGTGGACTGCGCTTGAAAAGAAATACAAAACTGAAGATGCCGGGTTGAAAAAGTTTGTTGCTGCAAAGTTTTTGGACTACAAAATGGTAGATAGCAAGTCCGTTATTACCCAAGTCCAGGAATTGCAAGTGATTATTCACGATCTCCTTGCTGAAGGTATAAATCAAATTAATATTGATGTTGAAAGTAGTAACCTTAGTATTTTTACTAATGAAAATTTCATTGAAGGTCTTGTTATCAATGAAGCATTCCAAGTAGCAGCAATGATTGAGAAGTTGCCTCATTTGTGGAAGGACTTCAAAAACTACTTGAAACACAAACGCAAGGAGATGTCCCTTGAAGATCTCATTGTTCGGTTGAGAATCGAAGAGGACAATAAAGCTGCTGAAAAGAGAGGACGTGGAAACTCAACAATAATGGGAGCAAATATTGTTGAAGAGAACAAGAAGAGGAAGAAGGCTTCTGGACCAAAATACAACCCAAGCAAGAAGCGGTTCAGTGGAAACTGCTACAATTGTGGAAAACCCGGACACAAATCTACGGAGTGTCGTGCTCCGAAGAAAGGCAAGAAAAAGGGTCAAGCAAACATGGTTGAAAAGCATGATGATGTTGATGACTTATGTGCCATGCTTTCCGAATGCAACTTGCTAGGCAATCCTAGAGAGTGGTGGATTGATTCTCGAGCCACTCGCCATGTTTGTGCAGTTAGAGAAGCGCTTGCTACTTATGCTCCTGTTGGACCCGACGAGACGATTTCTATGAGAAATGCTTTTAAGGCCAATATTGAAGGATGTGGGAAGATATTTCTCAAAATGACTTCCGGCAAAGTGGTGACTTTGAACAACGTCCTTCATGTTCCCGAGATTAGGAAGAATTTAGTCTCTACTCGACTTCTTGTTAAGAATGGTTTTAAATGTGTTTTTGTTTCCGATAAGGTTGTAATAAGTAAGAACGAAATGTTTGTAGGAAAAGGTTACCTCACTGAGGGCCTTTTCAAGCTGAATGTAATGGTCGTTGAGAATAATAATAAAATTTCAGCTTCGTCTTACTTACTTGAGTCAAATGAATTATAGCATATACGTTTGGGTTATGTCAATTATAAAACCTTGCGGAAAATGATTAATTTGGAAGTATTGCCTAAATTTGAATGTGACAAATCAAAATGTCAAGTATGTGTGGAATCTAAGTATGTTAAACATCCTTATAAGTCGGTTGAAAGGAATTCAAATCCTTTAGACTTAATTCACACGCAGATATTTGTGACATGAAGTCAATACCATCTCGCGGTGGAAAGAAGTATTTCATAACTTTTATTGACGATAGTACTCGATATTGCTATGTTTACTTACTTAATAGTAAAGATGAAGCAATAGACGCATTCAAGCAATACAAAAATGAAGTTGAAACACAACTTAACAAGAAAATCAAAATGATAAGAAGTGATAGGGGTGGTGAATATGAATCTCCTTTTGAACAAATATGTTTAGAATATGGAATTATTCATCGAACAACGGCCCCTTACACGCCCCAATCCAATGGGATTGCAGAAAGAAAGAATCGTTCATTAAAGGAGATGATGAACGCATTATTGATAAGTTCTGGTTTGCCACAGAACTTGTGGGGGAAGCCATACTTACGGCTAGCCGAATACTAAATCGAGTACCCCATAGCAAAACACAATCCATTCCATATGAAAAATGGAAAGGAAGGAAGCCCAACTTGAATTATTTTAAAGTGTGGGGGTGTTTGGCAAAAGTGCAAGTTCCTAAACCCAAAAGGGTAAAAATAGGACCGAAAACCGTTGATTGTGTTTTCATAGGATATGCGACTAATAGTAAAGCATATCGATTTCTGGTTCATAAATCAGAAAATCCCGACATTCATAATAATACGGTTATAGAATCAGATAATGCTGAGTTCTTTGAAAATATATATCCGTACAAAAAGGAATGTGAGTCGATTAGTGAAGGATCTAAACGATCTCGGGATGAAGCAAAAGAAAGTACACTTAACCAGGAAGATCCAAGGCGTAGTAAACGCCAAAGAACGTCTACTTCATTTGGACCAGATTTTGTGACTTTCTTATTGGAAAATGAGCCTCAAACATTTAAAGAAGCTATGTCTTCTTCGGAATCATTGTTATGGAAAGAGGCAGTCAATAGTGAAATAGAATCTATATTGAACAACCATACATGGGAATTGGTTGATCTTCCTCCTGGAAACAAACCGTTGGGTTCTAAATGGATCTTTAAGAGGAAAATTAAAGATGATGGCACTATTGACAAATATAAGGCAAGACTTGTGGTCAAAGGGTATAGACAACGAGAAGGTCTTGATTATTTTGATACATACTCTCCGGTTACAAGAATTACGTCCATACGAACGTTAGTAGCGTTAGCTGCGGTTTATGGTCTTGAAATTCATCAAATGGATGTTAAGACGACCTTCTTAAATGGAGAGTTGGAGGAAGAAATATACATGGAAAAACCAGAAGGGTTTGTGGTTCCAGGTAAAGAAAAGAAGGTCTGTAGACTTGTTAAGTCCCTTTACGGATTAAAACAAGCACCCAAACAATGGCATGCTAAATTTGACCAACCAATGTTGTCAAATGGGTTTAAGACAAATGAATATGATAAATGTGTGTACATTAAAAATGTTCCAAATCACATAGTCATTGTTTGCTTATATGTGGATGATATGCTCATAATGAGTAATGACATTGCCAATATAAATGCTACTAAGCGTATGCTAACTAGCAAGTTTGATATGAAAGACTTGGGAGTTGTTGATTTAATTCTAGGAATTAAGATCCATAAGACTTCTCAAGGTCTGGCGTTGTCACAATCTCATTATATCAAGACAGTACTTGAAAAATTCAAGCACTTGGCCTTTAAAGTTGCAAAGACTCCAATTGACGTGAATCTTGCATTAGCAAAGAACAAAGGCCAAAGCATATCACAATTGGATTATGCTCGTGTGTTGGGTTGCTTAATGTACATCATGAACTGTACACGACCGGATATAGCCTGTGCTATAAGTAAATTGAGTCGATATACGAGCAATCCAGGTCAATCTCATTGGATGGCCATGAAACGAGTTTTGGGGTACTTAGTACATACCCAGGACTTTGCTTTGCACTACAATAAATATCCTGCGGTCATTGAGGGATATTGTGATGCAAATTGGATCACCGGATCAACTGATTCCAAGTCCACAAGTGGATATGTATTCACCATTGGTGGAGGAGCGGTATCTTGGAAGTCGTCCAAACAAACTTGTATTGCCCGCTCTACAATGGAGGCTGAGTTCATAGCCTTGGAAAAAGCCGGTGAAGAAGCTAAATGGCTCCGGAATTTCTTGGAAGATATTCCATTTTGGCCCAAACCCTTGGCACCAATATGCATACACTGCGATAGTCAAGCGGCAATTGGAGGGGCTGGGAGCGTTATGTATAACGGTAAATCTCGTCATATACGACGAAGAAATAAAACCGTTAGACAATTACTTTCTAGAGGAATTATCACGATTGACTATGTAAAGTCAAGTGATAATGTGGCGGATCCACTTACAAAAGGCCTAACTAGAGATGTAGTTGAGAAATCATCAAGGGGAATGGGACTGTGGCCGAGAACAAGTCATAGTGGCGGTAACTCTACCTTGAAGACTGGAGATCCCAAGATCTAGGTTCAAGGAGATCAAACAAAGTCATTTATGACGGTTCAACATTGTCAAATAAACTTTTGGTCTATTCTCTTATAAGACAATGTTTCACTACCAAGGATAAAGCATTAAGGCTTTTTAATGATTTCTAAATTTGATACGGGGTATATCAAATAGTGTATCTACAGGATGACACGTTTAGGAATCACCTATGTAAGTGTGAAGTGTTAGCCGCTTCAAGGAGAATTTTGTAAGGCCAGTTCTCTACGCACTTATGAAACGAGGCGGTGTTCATGGCTGAAACGAACACAACAATGAGAACCAAAGACGGTTAAGGGTTGGTTGTGTGACTTGTGGTTGTCTAGGTATACACCAAAGTTCGACGGTTCAAAGATATCAAATCTACCGATTGATCGAGTATATCCGACATAAGTTCACTACGGAAAGTTCAAAGGGAAACCTACTTATCCAGATGCAAGTAATCCTTACTTGCGAATCACACAGTTTTTCATGCATACTTCCGTGATATAGCCATTCCCCATTCATGTGGGGGATTGTTGGGTTTTTAATATATTAAAGAGTTAAAAGAGGGTGAATGGGAAATGGAGGGAAATGAAATTTTGAGTGAAATTTTAATTTCCCTCTCCTTGGTAAATGGGCATTGTCCCATATCGGAAGAGGAAGAGGTTTTTTATGGGTATATAAGAAATTGCTCTTCTTCTAGCTTTTAAAGAGTTGAGAAGAAAGCAAGCCTCGCGCCGTCGTCGCTCGCTCGGCTCGGCTCGGCTTCTGTTTCGGATTCGGATTCGGATTTGGATTTGGATTTGGATTTGGTCAAATGATCGATTGATTAAATTTTTGGACCAAATTTATTTGTTAATAGTAAAATATTAACAGAAATGTTATTAAATATTTATTTTAATAACAGAATATTAATATTAAATAAATATTAATATTAAATCCAAATTTTAGTTTTTTTCTGTTTTTGTAATAAAATTAACTACCCATCAATTTTCCCTTTTTATTTTCCCTCTTTATTATTGAGTAAATGGCCATTTATGCAATGACATTTATGTTGTGGCAGTTTTGCAGAAACAACCATTCTGAAGAGACTCTTCAGATTTCAGCCCAACTTTTGGCTATAAATACAACACTATTCTGCTCAGAATTTCACTACGAATTTCTGAGTTTCTCCTCCTTTCTTCTGCATACTTTTAGCATCAAACAAAGCAAAAAGTAAGTGTGATTTGCTACCGAACTTTGTGTTCGCTGAAACACTGGGGTTTGCAGTACCACTACACGAGTGTGTAATTCGTTCTATCCTGGGAGGAAATAATCCATAACCTTGGGTACTAGGAGGGGATTAAATTCCTTAAGGAAACACTATGAATTCAGTGAGCTCGAATTGGTTTCTTCATTTCTGTTTATGCATATATTTGTTTGTATTTATTTATATTTCCAGAATTATTTTACAAATACATTGTAATAACAATACCTAATTAGCTAATCAAATAAAGTAATAAGGTGATATTAAATTTTTATACCACTCTTATACCTTCTTATACCTCATACCAATCGACCCCCAAGAGTTATATTTAATACTTATCATTCACTTAATACCAATGTATACATTCAATAAAACTATGTTGAAAACCAAGATAATCACTAAGCAAAGTAACATTTACGCATTTTGTAACAAAAATAAGAGAAAATGGGTCGAGTCATGGAGCGAGTTGAGTTGCGGTTTAAAGGAGTACTTTTTTCTTTTTTTAAATGATTGAGTTAAATAGAAATACGAAAAGTAATATTTAATATGCTCTAAAAGTATTGAATGTCTTTTGAATTATAGGGTGTGTTTGGTACGAAGCTGGAAAATATTTTCCAATTTTCCCATGTTTGGTTGGCTTAAATATTTTGGAAAACATTTTCCTTATCAATTCATTTTCCTCCAATTGGAAGAAAATGTTTTCCTTATCAAAAGAAGGGAAAACATTTTCCAAAGCTCTTTCTCAACATTTTTCACTCTCACCAATCCACCACACTTCATCCCCAAATTTTTTATTTTTTTTTTAAATTTCAGTTTTTCCATCTACCCTCTAACCAAAAAAAAACTATTTTCTACTTTCTAAAAAAAAACTATTTTCTACTCTCTAACCAAACAATAGAAAATATTTTCCACTTACCAACCAAACAAGAAAAAATAAGTGATAAAATCACTCATTTTCCATGAAAATATTTTCTAGGAAAATATTTTTCATGGAAAACATTTTCCTTTACACCAAATACACCCATAATGCGTAAAGTATGATTTGACTTTTTACTTGTAAAACAAAGTAAATAACTTTCATAAATAGTTTTCATTAGTTAAGTGGACTTTGAGAAATGGACTCAAGAAGAAAGCTGGAAAGTGAGAATTTAGGTTGAAGAAAATAGGCCGAATGCCACGACACTCTTATGTAGAAAATAAAATAACATTTAGGAATAGAAATTTAGATAAGTAAGTGAATGTTGCAACTATATTCAATTTCCCATAACTTTCATATTAGATGTCACAACACAAACAGAGATAAATCTCTAGCTATCAAAAACGTAATCGGTTGGATTTTGATGCCCCCGGAAAGAGCCAGAAGCGTGTGTATGGACTCGACTAAACTCAATAGTTATTACATAATAATAATTTTATATTAAAAAATTTATCAAATATAAAATTAATTATTAGTGGTTAAAGTCGTTATAGTTAAAATTTAGAACTCATTAAAATTCTAGCTCCGAGTAGCCCTCTGCAGTGGCGTAACTGTCACGACCCTAGTCCACGAATCGTGAACATATCATAACGGCACCCAGTCTTCGCGACTAGGTAAGCCTAACACAATGCGGAATGTACACTTTCATGAAAGAAAAGATAAGATAACAGCGGAATGATGTAAAAAGAAATGTAATAAGTACCGCTCGTCACATGCACTTCGCCAAATACCAGAAGAAAACACAACTACCAAGACCGGAAAACTCACGAGCAACACAGACTAAGAAAGAGTACAACTGTGGCTCTATACATCAAGAGTGTCTATACAATGAATATAAGGAAATAGCGGATATCACTAATAAGAATAGAAGAAGACCCTCCAAATCTGCGGACGTAGCAGATCATACTTCGAGTCTCCTGAAGGTGCTCCTAAATCACATGTAGTGCGCCTGATATGATGTACCTGGATCTGCACAATAAACGTGTGCAGAAGAGTAGTATGTGTACACCACAGGGGTACTCAGTAAGTGCCAAGCCTAACCTCGATGGAGTAGTGACGAGGAAGGTCAGGGCCCTACCGAGAAATAATAAAAATAATGATAATAATAATATCGAGCATTTCAAATAAGAATAAGACTGAAATAATAGCAATGAAGTAAATACTGCAACCGTCTACAATTAAGCTAACAAGGAGAATCAACACAACAATGTACAAATCAACAAGTCCTGGATCTCCGAGAATTGAACCCGCAGTCCCTCTCTATACTCAGCAACTCAGGATCTCCGGGAAACGAACCCGCAATCCATATATTAGTCTCACGGGATCTCCGGGAATTGAACCTGCAGCCCGTATCTCAATATGTCAGGTTCTCCGGGAATTGAACCCGCGGTCCGTATCTCAATATCTCAGGATCTCCAGGAATCGAACTCGCAGTCCTTTACCTCTATAGCATCGGATCTCTGGGAATTGAACCCACAGTCCACAAACACAAACACAATCAATAAGAGGAAAAACACAGAGAAATATGAAGTACATAGCTACAAATTACACAAAATCCAGTCTCAACAAGTTCGAGGAAGTTCAATTAAGACAAGTAGGCACTTAGACATATAATCCTATCTAATCATGCTTCTCTAACTAACATCAGATAAGTCTTACAATTGAATCAATTAAATATAAAGGATATCACGATTTGAACAGTTCAAGTAAGGTGGTTTTTTCAACAATCTGCACAAGTACACGCCCGTCACCTCGCCTACAAGGCATTTAAATCAACACATAAATATCCTAGGGGAGAAGGTTCCCCCCACACAAGGTTAGACAAGTCACTTACCTCAATTCCGGTACAAAACCACTAAGAAACGACTCCCTTGCCATGAGTATCCGACTCCGAGTGTCCTGAATCTAGTCAAACCAATTTCACAGTGTAAATAACATCGCAAGTAACTAATTACAATGATAAAATTAAAGCTACGGCGCGAAAGTAGGTGAAATGACTAAAATACCCTTGTAGCCATCGGCTCGGAATCAAAATATTTTTATATTTTCAGAACCCTCGTACTCTCACGAGTCAAACCATATAAAGTTTATCGAAATCGGAGTTCGTTTGCCCTTCCAAGTCATCAAAGTTTCTTCTATGAAACTACCCCAATTTTGCACCACAAATCCGAAATTAAAGGAAGAAATTGAGTTTAGATTAGTGAATAATAATCACAAGGGAGTAAGAAATTGTTACCCAACAATTATCTCTGAAAAACACTCAAAACATTCCTCAAACCCGAGCTCCATAGCTTGAGTTTTTGTAAAAATGGTGAAACCCTCACGGTCAAATTATTATAACTCGTTTTGTCTGCCCGGTGATTTACTCTATGCGATCGCATGCCCACTGTTGCGATCGCATTGAATAAAAATTTACTCTCAATATTTAATGTTATACGATCGCACACCTACAATGCGATCGCATAAACAATTGTCCAGGCTCCAAAATTACTACTATGCGATTGTGAGCACGTGATTTTTGCCTTACCTGAGAAGTACTCCCAGAAAATTCAAAATAAAAATAGTTTCGTGTTGGGCATGATTTTTGTGATTTTGTGTTATTGTGGGCATGTTTATTTATTTAAATTAATAAAATACAAAAAAATATATTAGGTTTTGCATTTTTGTGTTCGATATCGAAATTACGTGATTTACATTTTTTAGGTGATATGTAATTATGTAGGATAGTGGTATTAAAAAATTAATTATGTTATAAATTAATGTATATATATATATATATATATATATACATATACATATACATATACACATGATACATCATGGAGTCTAGTTGCAAAACAAAGAAGAAATCGGAACTGGGCCGTCCCCAATTCTTTAAGAACCAGGCCCACACTAACTCAACACCCAACCCAAATACCCGTCCAAGCTTCAGCCTGTGTAACGCTTGATCTGGACCGTTGGATTTTATAATCCAACGGCCCAGATTAATCCATAAATCCCCAAATACACTCAGACTATGACTTAACCAAACGACACCGTTTGGTTTAAGTGAGGAGATCCTAATCGTTGATCGTAAATGATCCAACGATCAGGATTCAATCTCATATCTCGTATATAAGGCCCATCCCATACCCCGCCCCCCCCTTCAGACCCCCCCCGCTTCGTCTCTCAGAAGCTCTCAAAGACCTAGCATAACGCCGCCCTCCTCCGCCGTGCTCCGCCTGCCGGAAATCGCCTCACGGCGGTTCCGGTAGGCCAACGGCCACCATTTTAACACCAAATCTTCCTCTCACCTCCCCCATTACAAATCCGGCGTTAGTTATCTTCGAATGTTACTCGAACGCTTCGAATATCAATTCGAAGGTCGCCGGAATCTGACGATCATCCCAATCCACCCCAAACTCACCCCAAACCTTCCCATGACCTCCCTCATACCCCCACCGGGCTTAGTTCTGTTCGAATCTTGCCAAAACCAGCCGAGCCCCAAAATCTAGGCCATGAACCCTAATTGCGATTTCTGCCTAATTGAGGTCTAATAGACCTTAATTGGGATGTTTTCATTATTGAAAACATCTCAATTAAGGTCCATTGGCCTCAAAGAACAAAGGTCCGAGCCAAATTGAATCCAAGGTGGGTCCGAAGTTCATTCGAATACAGTTTTCTCCTCACATGGTATTTGTCTTTTCTTTATTTATATGTTAATGTTAATAATGTGAATTTTATACTTCATTTCCCCCTTTAGTTGTCTATTCTCTTCATCTCCAGTATACTCCTTATCCGGTCAATTCCCAGTTCTATCTGTGTTAATTCGATGCTCACTGCTTTGAATGCATAGTTTATTTAGCGTCGTCAATGAGTTGATTCATTTGTGTGATTGTTCATGTAAGTGTATGCCTGTATGCAATTCATTAGTTTAGGGGGCTGTTACTGTTTGATTCCGGATTAAGGGGGTTAATTGGTTATAGTTAATAGGTTGATTAGTATTAATTTTTAAATGCCCTGCCCATAAGAGAGGCTAGTGGAACCTGCCATACAGCAGGGTATCCCACTAAGCCTCATGTGAATCACTAGTTTAATACTTTAGTCCATACCTGGACATTGAATGATGGAGGTTGCAGGGAGTATGATGGGTTGGGGGATTCAGTGTAAGGGGGGTAACCTTAGGGGGCTGCTGGTCGACTATAAGAAGAGATACAGACTGGAGAATAGGGGGAGCAAGAACAGAGTACCTGGAGAGAAAAGGAGGCAGCAAAGATACATTTTTGAAAACCATAAAAGAGAAAGATAGAAAAGTACTGTTTGATTGGCTTCTTTGTTACTGTTTCGTTTGTTTGGTTGCTGAAGTCCTGTTTTGCCATTCTTTGGCTACTGCTGGTTGATTGTTGCTGTTGTTAGTCCATTGTTGTTGTTGTTTTTGGGTTGGTGTGCTGAGATCGATTGTGTGTTATCTGCTGAGTTTGGAAGTATCGAGCCACTGGCAGTGCTGTTATTTTGTCACTGGCAGTACTGTTTTGGGATTGCTTGGTCATTAGTGTTGCTGCCTGGTTGATTTTTGTTGCTGTTGATCCAGTTGTTGCTGCTGTGCTACTGTGGTTAACTGCCACTGGTTGTTGGTCGTGTGTATTGAGTGTTTGTGGCTGTTGGTTGATTATTGTTGAGGCTGGTCCAGTGTTGTTGCTGTGCATATTGTTGCTGGTCCAGTGTTGTTCTTCTGGTGTTGTCTATTACTGTTCTATTGGTTTGGACACTGTTTGATTGCTGCTTGGCTCAAGTTTAGCCATTGGTTCATTAATTGGTAGAGTTTGATCACTGTTGGTTTGTTGGGGCTATAGCTGGTTCATTGGTTGTTTTGGTGTTGAGTTGTTGCTGTTGTGTCTATTGAGTTTGCTGCTGGTCTATCATTGTTGCTGTGGTGTTTACTATGTGGTCGTTGTGTTCACTGTGTTGCCACTGGTTGCTCCTGTTACTGTTGCTGCATTGCCACTGCTCACTCATCTTCGTTCTTCCGCATTCCAGGTACACATCCCTGTTGTTGTAATTCCTTGGTTCGAAAAGAATGAAGCCTGAAGCTTATGTTTGAAGTCTGTTGAAACATGTAGTCGTCTAAAGTTCTTATGTTTAATTACGTTCTGTTATTTTCTAATTAAGTTTGTATTGCTAGTCTTGGTTATGGAAAAGTGTAGCTAGACCAAAGATACACTGTCATTAGATAAGCACGTAAACTTGAATTAGTCTGTTGTATCTCTATTCAATCTTCTCTGCTCATGTGTGTAATCTCCAAATCTGTTAACGTTAGACCTTATGTTAAAAGCAAAATTAGCTAGGGAGTTATTACTCAACTGAATGACGTAATTAGATTAAAGGAGTCGGGGGTGCATTTCATGTGACCCAACCCCAATTTCGGGCAAGAGCAAATAAAGCGTGTCAGGAACCACAGGCGCATTTCATGTGGTGTGGTTCGTAGCAAGTTTTAAATAATTTGGAATCAACTCCTAAGTAAAATATAGTGGGATGTAGTTCGCTTTAGATTTGAATCAAAGGTGCGCCTCGCCCAATAGTTACACTAATCGCACAGCCTTCATAAATGTACATATAAAATACTTAGATTTTGAGATGCGTCGCTTCTTAACGAATATCACGCCCTTCTCAACAGTGTAAATAAGTAGTCGATCCGGGCGCATATTTTAGTTCTATCTTCTTAAATACGGGTGTGCATTTCATGCGACCCGAATCCAAACCCCGAAATGTTGAATAAGAATATGTCGAGGATCCGGGTGCATTTCATGTGACGTGATCCGAAAGCATATTTTTAAGCAATTTTCTCTTTGGTAAATAATAACCAATAATAAAAGCGGTAAAGGGATATTAACTTGCACTAAATACATAATTGTAAAAAGCAGATAGATAAGCCAAACACGACAGTTGAGCGACCGTGCTAGAACCACGGAATTCGGGAATGCCTAATACCTTCTCCCGGGTTAATAGAATTCCTTATCCGGATTTCTGGTTCGCGGACTGTTAAAAAGAGTCATTCTTTTCCTCGATTCGGGATTTAACCGGTGACTTGGGACACCATAAATCTCCCAAGTGGCGACTCTGAAATAATTAAAATAAATCCCATCTCGATTGTCCTTTAATTGGAAAAACTCTTTGCATCCTCGCGGGTGCGGTAAAAAGAGGTGTGACAGCTCTGGCGACTCTGCTGGGGACATCTTTAGAATTCGAGCTCGGAATAACTGTTGTATTTGGCATATTTTATTATTATCTGATTCTTTTACATGTTGGCATCAATGTGCAAAATGTTGTTTTTACTGCTTTGATATTTTGTGAACTGTACATATAAATTGTGCCGGAACCAATCTCCTCTCTGAGTCTTCTAAATCATGAAGAAGGGTGCACTTCGTGTGACTTCTTTTCTGTATAGTGTCTAATTCCCATTTTAGAACGAGGTTTGGATAAGTTGCAAAACCGGTGAAGCTTCTGTATTCCCGGGTTGCTGCCTCCTCCTCGGCTCGAGCCGTCCGCTCGGGTAAGCCAAGTCTAGAACAGATAAACCCAGGTTTTTAAACCTAGAATAACAAAGCTTCATGCCGGATCCCTAGTAGGAAACGTTTATTTGCATCATGTCGCATTTGGCTTAGGGGACTCAACACGGGGGTTGGGTCCGTCTAGGACAGGTGACCTGAAATGAACAGACTATCCTGCTGCATCCTGTTTGTCTTGCGCATTTATCTGTTATAGACTTGCATGCTGACCGGCTTTAGAGATTAAAAAAAAAAAAAAAAAAAAAAAAAAAAAAAAGAAAAAAAAAGGGAAAGGAAAATATGTTTTGTTCTTAAGATAGAAATAGCTTACTTGTCTTCCTTTAGTAAAATGAATCGATAAATAATGTCGTTTGTGTCGTCAAAACCGAACTACGTGGGTTTGATTCTCATTGGATGTGAGATACGTAGGCAACCTCCATCAGGTCCAACTTCACCTTTTGAAAAATGGCCGAAAAATCAAAACTAACTTTTGTACTAAATAAGTCGGTGACGTTGTTTTTAAAAATAGCCGAATGTTCCCGAAAGGGACGCCGGAAGGCTAATTTCGTATAAACGGCCACCTTTGGGTCAATTTTGATTTCGATCAATTTACCCCCACAGCCTTAAAAGCCTTCGTCCCCGAGACGTTGAAAGGCCGTGATTGAAAACTGATTTTTTTTATTTTTGGCAAAACAAAGTTGTTTTTCTTATTTAAATCACCTTAATAAATGTGCAGGATGAGCACGAATCAGAATAAATCATTTTCAATCCTTAGTGAGGTCCCTCAGCCGCTCCGTATATGGTGGAACAATATGGAAGACAGTAGCAAAAAGGTAGTAGGGAGAATTTTGGGAGGTTTGGTTGATCTGTTGAATATCGAGCCAAGGGAGGACATCATCAAGGCACTGGTATCTTTCTGGGATCCGACCCGCAATGTGTTCCGTTTTGTTGACTTTGAACTGACGCCCACATTAGAGGAAATTGCGGGCTATGCAGGACTAAATGGGAAATTAAGAGGACAATACCTGCTCTCACCAAGACCGGTATCTCCACATGGGTTTCTGGATTTGCTGAGCATTAGTCGGAAGGTGAAAAATGATGATCTGCTGAAAGGGTGTTGCGATCTCCAATTCTTATATCAACGGTACGGCGCTCCTCGGGGTTTTGAAGAGTCAAACCTTGGACTGACTCACGCGGGGAATAGAACCAAGTGGGAGGCCAGACGAATTCTAGCATTCATAACGACATTCTTGGGGATTGTGATTTGTCCGCGCGAAGATAAGAAAATAGAGATAAGTCTGGTAGGAATAGCCGATGTTGCAATCAAAAAGGCTACCGGCACGGTGGTCCCTTTGGTTTTGTCCGAAATCTATCGAGCCTTGACTGTATGCCGAGAAGGGGGCAATTTCTTCCAAGGTTGCAATCTGTTACTCCAATTATGGATGCAAGAACACCTCCATCACCGAACACAATACATGAACCATGGGTTGACCGGAAAAAACTGTATCAGGGGTTTCGAAGAACGAATGATGGGTGCTGTATTCCCTGAAGGCGTCGAGGCATGGCTTGCACGACTGAGCTCAATAGAAGCCGATCGGATTGAATGGGCGTTCGGGTGGTTACCCGATACTGAAGTAATATATATGGCAGCCGAGGAGTGTTATATCCTTCTGATGGGGATCCGCGGTGTCCAACCATATGTCCCTCACCGTGTATTACGTCAACTAGGAAGGTTTCAGGTTATTCCTACCGATCAAGACCTGAGGAAGTACGCCATTGAGTTGAGCCCGGGAGTTGTATTCCCCGAAGAGAAGATTAGAAGGCCGTGGCACGAATGTCGGTTCCTTGAGCCTAAAACCATGGTCCGGGAACTATCTAAGGGAGAGGTGGACCCAAAGTACAACGTGTGGTTCGGGAAAAGATTTCAGATTCGTCGGAAATGTTCTAAAAGAGCCCATGTCCAACAATTCACGGAAGATTCACGGGAACAATGGGATTGGTTAGCAAAGGAGGAGGGGTACAGGACGAAGATTGGCAGGATAGAACAGCAGGTCCGGGACCTCCAATTCGAGAAGAACATGCAAGCTGCCACCGACGAAGGAGACAAAAAGAAGTTGGCACAAGAAAATGACTTCTTGAGAGCTCAAATCCAGCAAATGAAAAGAGATGTTGACAGACAGTCAAGGAGTCGGGCCGACGAAAAATTGATAAAAGGTTTGAGAAGCCAAGTCACCGATATCCAAAGAGAATTGGACGAGTCGAAAGCTCAGACAACGAGGATCCGTGCTAGCTGGAGAAAGGAGGCACATCAACATGCACTTCACCTAAAACGGGTGGAAGAAGATTACACTGAGATCATCACTAGTCTGAGGGAAGCAAATGTTGTCCTCAGGGAGCGGGTTTTCAAGCAAGCCCAAGATGCCAGAACGGACCTCGACCGTTGCCACAATTTGATGGCCCGACTGCAAGGACAAGTGGATAGGCTCCTAGACCAAGTCACCAACAATGCTCGAAGATTGGGGACGAAAAACCAGCAGATAGAGCGGCTACTCGGAGAAAGGGACATGATCAAGGACAGAATTGGAGAAATCGGGCACTATGTCACCATGAAGTGCCTAGCTTGTGAACGAATGCCCCGCGCCGGCCTTTTCGTTTCAATTATGGGTTATGTTCATCGGATCATGGAAGAGTTGAGGGGACTGCATAAGGACCTCACACCAAGGCCCGCGGCAAGGCCGAATGATGCCTCGCGGGCCCCCAGGGATTTTAGGGCATTAGATTTTTGATTGAAAATGTATGTCGAAATGTTGAGTCAAGCTAGTTGGCATTTTTATCTTTACTTTCCCAAGTCAATCATTTTCTTTTGTTTTTGCTGATTGTTGTAAGACGTGTTTTGTAACTACACGGTTTTATTTGATATAAAAGTTACTGAATTTTGCCACAATCTTGTTACCAGAACTACGCTCGGTCTGATTCACGCGGGGTCGTGATACGTAGGCAATCCACATAAGATTCGACCACCACTAAAAAGAAAGGAATCCATAGGTTAAATAACAATAAGGCTTGCAAAGATAGTCGAAAAAGAAAAAAAAAAAAGAAGAAAAAGAATGAAAAAGAAAAAGGGCCGGAATGACGCATGTTAAGAGTACATGTAGAAAGGGTTATTCGGTTAGGTGCATTGCATCCAACGTGCTATAACCTATCTGTCAAACTCGGTGAACTAACAAGTTTGTTGCATTTCCAGAAAGTTTAGCAGTTGGTTTGACAGAATATACTGGCCGGCCATCACTACCGTACTAGATCCAAAGGACCGGTTACAGTAAGCATGTCTAGTTCTGGCAAGAGTCTCGAGGAAGAAAAATCCGAGCTACAAATCATGAAAGAAGAGGTAGACCGGTTAAAACAACGGATAACAGAGATGCACCTGGCCTGGGCCAGGGAACAGTCTTCACCAAACCGCCCTACTCTCGCCTCAGCTCCGGAACATCCGCCCATCGATCCTTCAACAAGCGCCCCGAGCTATCCATACTTTCAGGGGGAAAACCCATATGCCACCCGCATTCCACCAGCCAAACCAAATCCTCCTCCAGCCACCCCTGTTTTTGTGGCACCTCCACCTACTCCTCTGCAAAGGCCGGCCAGCGAGCCATATGTTCAGATCCATGACAACTCTTACTATCCTCCAGAGCCTACTTTCAGGGCTCCTGAACCACAATCACATACACCTCGCTGGGATAATCCGGCAGAACCGGAAAAACACTTCCAAAGTTCAGAACACGAGGAAGTTGTCAGAAAAGTTAAAAGCCTGGAGCAGTCCTTCAGGAACATGCACGGTTTGGGCAACCAGGTCAGCGTCGCCTATAAAGATCTATGTCCATTTCCGGACGTCCAGTTGCCAGCAGGGTTTAAAATGCCCAAATTCGACCTATACGAGGGGCATGGCGACCCGGTAGCCCACCTCCGAGGGTTCTGCAGTAAAATGAGAGGGGCCGGAGGACGGGACGAGCTTCTGATAGCTTACTTCGGCCAGAGTCTGGGAGGATCGGCGCTGGAGTGGTACACTAGACAGGATCCCGGTAGATGGTTTACGTGGGATGATTTGGCTCAAGCTTTTATCGGCCAGTTCCAGTACAATCTTGAGATAATCCCCGACCGCCTATCATTGTTAAAATTAGAGAAGAAGCCCGCTGAAAACTTCAGGGAATTCGGTTTCCGTTGGAGGGAACAGGCGGCCAGAGTAGATCCGCCGATGAGAGAGAGCGAGATGGTGGACTACTTCTTGCAGACATTAGAGCCCACCTACTTCGGACATCTGGTAACGTCCGTAGGCAAATCATTCACTGAGGTGATAAAAATGGGGGGTATGATCGAGGAGGGTTTGAAGGCCAACAGGATCATGAGTTACTCGTCACTGAAAGCCACCACTCAGGCTATCCAAAGTGGTACTGGAGGAGTACTGGGGAAAAAGAGGAGAGAGGAAGTTGCGGCCGTCGAGTCCGGGGCATGGTTCAGAAATAGAGGCCCCGCACCCCAATATAGCCCACCCCGACCTCACCACCAAAATTACTCTCACAGCCCATATAACCACCCGCAACATTACTATCCCGCACCTGATCCCCATTTTACTGTCCACCACGCACAGTCCTATTCCGCACCTCCCGTCCATGCACCGTGGCGTGCACCAAACCCGCAAAACAATCACCCACCCCCAAGAGCTTACAGAAACCCCTCGGGCGCGAGTTTCCGTCCGAACCAAGCATTCAGGGGCGACCGGGCGCCGAGGCCAAAGACTTTCACTCCCTTAGGAGAGTCTTACACCAGTCTGTTCCACCGGTTGAAGCAAGTAGGGTTGCTAAATCCGGTTGAAGCTAAGCTACCAAACCCCATCCCGAAGAACCTTGACCATTCAGTAAATTGTGCCTACTGCTCGGGATGTCCGGGGCACGATACAGAAAAGTGTTGGAGGCTAAAGACGGCCGTCCAGGAGCTTATTGATACTCGCAGGATTGAGGTCCAGACTCCAACAGAGCCCAACATCAACCAAAACCCGCTTCCAACTCATCATGAGACTAATATGATCGAGTTGGTACGGGCGGAGGAAGGAAAGGAGAAAGCCTCTCGGACTGTAATGATGATTAAGTCTAGCGGGGCAGGAACGAGAAAAGGGCCAAGCTTTGATGAGTCGCCCAGTTGCAAGAAGGACATACCAGGAGAGTCGGAAGCAGGAAAGGAAAGTGTGAACGAAGTACCGGTGAAGCCGACCAAGATAGTTGTACCAGGGGCAGCAATCAAGCCCATCTTGACAGTAGCAGGCATTCGAATGGATCCTTTCATCATCCAGCCGGCAACACAGTTGCCAGTAACTGATAGCCGGGCTGTCCCATGGAATTATGCTCGGATTACAACGACCTGCAGAGGAAAGGAGGTGAAAGAGGAAGTTTGTGAAGCCCAAGGGTTGACCCGCTCGGGGAGATGTTTTGCCCCTGCGGAATTGAGGAAGACCACTCCGGCAGTATTGAAAAAGCCGGTCACCGATGAAGAAGCGGAAGAATTCTTGAAAAAGATGAAGCTGCACGACTACTCCGTCTTAGAGCAGTTGAAGAAGACTCCGGCGCAAATATCATTGCTATCCTTGCTGATACATTCTGAAGAACATCGACAAACATTGATGAAAGTCCTGAATGAGGCACATGTACCGGATAAAATCTCAGTAAGCCATTTGGAGAAGATCACCAATCGGATCTTCGAAGCAAATCGGATCACCTTCACCGATGACGAATTGCCTGAGGAAGGCACTGAGCACAACAGGGCTTTATATCTTACGGTGAAGTGTGAAGAGGCGGTGGTTACCAAAGTCCTTGTCGATAATGGGTCCAGTGCTAACATTTGTCCTCTCTCTACACTGGGCAAATTAAAAGTAGACATCGGCAGGGTACGCAAGAACGGCGTATGTGTTCGAGGGTTTGACGGAGGAGGCAAAGCGTCGGTTGGTGACATAGTGCTAATCTTGACAATTGGGCCAGTGGAGTTCACCATGGAATTCCAGGTGCTGGACATGGTGGTGTCATATAACCTCCTGATAGGGCGACCATGGATCCATGCCGCAAGAGCAGTTCCATCCAGCTTACACCAACTCGTCAAGTTTGAGTGGGACCAACAGGAGATCGTCGTCCATGGAGAAAACGGTCTACAATCAGGCACCATCATCCCCTTTGTTGAAACAGAAGAAGATGTTGGGCCGTGGGTATATCAGGTCTGCGATGTGGTGTCCGCCAACCGAGTTCCGGAAGGGGAATGCATTCCCGGTGACAGAACAATTACTGCGGATGTCATGGTGGCGCATGAAATGTTGAGACATGGTTTCATACCCGGTAAAGGTCTAGGTGCATCTCTGCAAGGAATCGTACAACCGGTATCAGTGGTCGAAAACTTGGGAACCTTCGGCTTGGGATTCCAGCCAACCTCAGAGGACATCCGGCGAGCAAAAAGGAGTAAGCAGAAGACATGGGTGCTCCCAAAGCCTGTTCCACGCCTTTCCCGATCTTTTGTCAGGTCCGGAGCAAGAGGATATCCAACGACAAAGATTCCCGGTCCTACGATCAGGCCAGACGAAGAGTTCTTCAGGAAGTTCGAGGACCTATTCACAGACGTATGTATGCTCGAGGACGGTGAAGGATCCAGTCACGCCGAGATACAGTTTGTGGGACCAAAGGCAAAACTGAATAACTGGAAGGCTACTCCTCTCCCTGTCCGGAAGGAGTCTTGGTAGTTTGTCTTGGATTGTTTTTCTTTCGAAATTTTGTATTGGGGGTTTGTCCCCGGAGTAAAATCCCGTTGTGTTTAGTTCATTTTTTATTTAAGTTTGCAGTTTGTTTTCCCTTGTACAGTTCCCATTTAATGAAGTTTGATTCCCTTCGTGTCTAATTTTGTTTATTTTTCCTTCTTTTTACTTTTCTGAACAGCTTTCTTGCAACTGATCTTAATGATATGGCGTGCTTAAAGATTAATCAACCCAGTCTAGAAAGTCAGTCGGGTTTGGAAATAATAACGCATGAAATAAGAAGTGACGAGAGTGAGTTAGAGTACGGCGATGAGGAAGCCGTAAAAGAAATCGGTGAAGAATTAAGTCACTTCGAGGGAAAACCCAAACCGAATTTAAATGATACTGAGGCCGTTAATCTAGGGAATGCGGATGACGTCAAAGAAACCCGAATAAGTGTCCATATTGAACCCAATCTGAGAGAAGAATTGATCAAAACACTCATGGAGTTTAAAGACATTTTCGCATGGTCGTACGACGACATGCCGGGACTCAGCACTGATCTAGTGGTTCATAAATTACCCACTGATCCGGCATATCCTCCCGTCAAGCAAAAACTGCGGAAATTCAAGACGGAGATGAGTGTGAAGATTAAGGAGGAAGTAACCAAGCAGTTGCAGGCGAAAGTCATTCGTGTCACTCGATACCCCGAATGGTTGGCTAATGTAGTACCGGTGCCAAAGAAAGACGGAAAGATCAGAGTATGTGTGGACTATCGCAACCTCAACAAGGCGAGTCCTAAGGATAATTTCCCGCTTCCCAATATCCATATCCCGATTGATAATTGCGCCGGACGCGAAATCGGATCCTTTGTGGACTGTTATGCGGGATATCATCAGATTTTGATGGATGAAGAGGACGCAGAAAAGACGGCTTTTATCACACCGTGGGGGACTTATTGCTACCGAGTGATGCCGTTTGGTTTGAAGAATGCGGGAGCAACATATATGAGGGCGATGACTACGGTATTCCATGACATGATACACAAGGAAATTGAGGTGTACGTGGATGATGTGATCATAAAATCTAGGCGTCAAGAAGACCATGTTGCCGACCTCGGGAAGTTCTTTCAAAGACTTCGAAGGTACGACATCAAGCTCAATCCGACCAAATGCGCATTCGGAGTTCCATCGGGAAAGTTGCTAGGATTCATCGTCAGCCGACGGGGCATTGAGTTGGACCCATCCAAAATCAAGTCCATTCAGGAGTTACCCCCGCCAAGGAATAAAACAGAGGTAATGAGTCTATTGGGAAGGTTGAATTACATTAGCAGGTTTATCGCTCAGCTTACGGCAACCTGTGAACCCATATTCCGCCTATTGAAAAAAGACGCGGCGATAGAATGGACGGCAGAATGTCAGGAAGCGTTTGACCGGATCAAAGGGTATCTGTCAAATCCACCCGTACTAGTCCCGCCTGAGCCAGGTAGACCCCTGATTCTTTATCTGACGGTCTTGGAGAATTCGTTTGGCTGCGTACTGGGGCAGCATGATCTTACCGGCAGGAAGGAACGGGCCATTTACTACCTCAGTAAGAAGTTCACAGTCCACGAGGTCAAGTACACTCATCTAGAAAAGACATGTTGCGCCCTGACTTGGGTAGCCCAAAAGCTGAAACACTATTTGTCTTCTTACACCACTTACCTCATTTCGCGTTTGGATCCGTTGAAGTATATTTTCCAGAAACCTATGCCTACAGGGAGGTTAGCAAAATGGCAAATACTACTTACGGAGTTCGACATCATATACGTGACAAGGACGGCTATGAAAGCTCAAGCCATGGCCGATCACTTAGCTGAAAATCCTGTTGATGATGAATACGAACCTTTGAGGACGTATTTTCCAGACAAAGAAGTATTGCAAATCGAAGGGTTAGAACTAACCAAGGATCCAGGGTGGAAGCTCTTCTTCGATGGAGCGGCAAACGCAAAAGGAGTCGGAGTAGGGGCTGTGCTCATATCTGAAACAGGACATCATTATCCTGTTACTGCTCAACTGCGTTTTCACTGTACCAATAATATGGCCGAGTACGAGGCATGTATCTTGGGGTTGCGGTTAGCGGTGGACATGGATGTACAGGACGTCTTGGTCTTGGGGGACTCGGACCTTCTGGTACATCAGATTCAGGGAGAATGGGAAACCAGAGATTTAAAGCTTATCCCATATCGTCGGTGTTTGCATGATTTGACCAAACGCTTTCGATCGGTAGAATTCAGGCACATCCCGAGGATGCATAATGAGGTTGCCGACGCGTTGGCTACTTTAGCATCAATGCTACATCACCCGGACAAGGTTCGTGTCGATCCGTTACATATCCATGTCCGGAATCAACATGCTTATTGTAATGTGATAGAGGAAGAGGTGGATGGTGAGCCGTGGTTTCATGATGTCAAGGAATACCTCGGGTTAGGAGTATACCCAGAGCAAGCAACTGGAGATCAAAAGCGAGCTATTCGGCGGTTGGCGAACGGATTTTTCCTTAGTGGAGGGGTGCTATACAAAAGAACCCCGGACTTAGGATTGTTGAGATGTATAGATGCAAATCAAGCCACAACAGTGATGACAGATATACACTCGGGAGTTTGCGGACCACACATGAGCGGATACGTATTGGCAAAGAAGATTCTTCGAGCAGGATATTACTGGCTCACGATGGAGCGTGATTGTATAAGTTTCGTGCGAAGATGCCATCGGTGTCAGATACACGGAGATTTGATTCACTCTCCCCCGACTGAATTGCATACAATGTCAGCACCATGGCCGTTTGTAGCATGGGGCATGGATGTTATTAGACCTATTGAGCCTGCGGCTTCCAATGGTCACAGGTTCATTTTGGTAACGATTGATTATTTTACCAAGTGGGTGGAGGCCAAAACATTCAAATCAGTGACCAAGAAGGCGGTGGTGGACTTCGTACACTCCCACATCATTTGTAGGTTTGGAATTCCAAAGATGATCATTACAGATAACGGTGCAAATCTTAACAGTGGATTGATGAAAGAGGTATGTCAACGGTTCAAGATTACACACCGAAATTCCACACCGTATCGCCCAAAAGCAAATGGTGCGGTCGAGGCAGCAAACAAGAACATAAAAAAGATATTGAGGAAAATGGTAGAAGGATCTAGGCAATGGCATGAAAAGTTACCATTTGCGCTGTTGGGTTATCGCACTACCGTCCGGACTTCGGTAGGTGCAACTCCTTACTTGTTGGTGTACGGGACTGAAGCAGTAATACCCGCAGAAGTTGAGATTCCGTCCCTCCGAATTGTCGCTGAAGCTGAGATCGATGACGACGAGTGGGTCAGAACCCGATTGGAGCAATTGAGCTTGATCGATGAAAAGAGATTGACAGCAGTATGTCACGGCCAATTGTATCAAAAGAGAATGGCGAGAGCATATAACAAGAAGGTACGTCCCGGGAGATTTGAAGTGGGACAGCATGTGCTGAAGAGAGTTCTACCCCATCAGGCCGAAGCGAAAGGCAAGTTCGCTCCAAATTGGCAGGGACCATTTGTGGTGACTAGAGTATTATCCAACGGCGCTCTATGTCTGACGGATGTTGAGGGAAGATGCACCGATATGGCTATCAATTCTGATGCAATCAAGAGATATTATGTGTAATTCTTTAATGCATTTGTCAACGTTTGGTTTCGTTTGTGTGTATTTGGCATTTTTCGGAGAATGAAATGACGGAGGCAATTTTTCTACTACCCAAACACTTTAACCTTTGTTTCCCCCTTTGAGCCTTAATTATTCTTTCATATACCCTCTTTCGGAATCATCAAGGAAGATGTGTAACAAAATAGAAAAAGAAACAAAGAAAAAATACAAGAAAAAGTGAACTACGTTCGACCTGATTCCTCAAGAAGGATACGTAGGCGCCACACGGCTCGGTCATAATAAAATAAAAATCAAAAAATCCCCCAAGCAACAAAACTGGGGCAGAAGTCATTGTTTCGTTTGAAAGATAGTATGGATTCCGAAAGTTGTAGTAAGCTAACCGTTGAGGCTAAACCCCTTTCTTCAGCCTCACGCGCAGAAACCATATCAAGAACCAGAAAGACCTCTCGATCAGTATTTGAGAAGTGCCAAGTCATGTGAATGAAAGCCAAGAGTGACATCCCGACCCTCGATTGAATCCAGAATGCACAAGCCGAAAGGGGATAACGCTCTAGAGGGAATCTCAGGGGTGATAACCCGCCGCAAGGAAAGAAAGCATAAATGAGAGAGTCTTAACGGTGAAAACCCTCGCGGGCACCTTAAGGCGAAGGAAGTTAAGAGAAGTAAAATGAGAGAGTCTTACGGTGAAAACCTTCACGGGCACCTTAAGGCGACGGGAGATAGAGAGAAATGAGAGAATCTCATTAGTGAAAACCCTTTGAAGGGTGTCACACCTCTTTTTTACCGCTGACCCGCGTGGGCACATGATATAAAGGAGTTTTTCCAATTAAAGGACAATCAAGACGGGATCCATTTTTATGAAATTCAGAGTCGCCACTTGGGAAAGTAATGGTGTCCCAAGTCACCGGTTGAATCCCGAATCGAGGAAAAGAATGACTCTGTTTAACAGTCCGCGAACCAGAAATCCGGATAAGGAATTCTGTTAACCCGGGAGAAGGTATTAGGCATTCCCGAATTCCGTGGTTCTAGCACGGTCGCTTAACTGTCATATTCGGCTTATTTATCTAATTCTTTGCAGTTGTGTACTTAGTGCAAATTAATATCCTTTTACCGCTTTTATTATTATTATGATTTACGAAAGAGAATGTCGCCTAAAAATATGTTTCGAACCACGTCACATGAAATGCACCCGGATTCTCGACACATTCTTATTCAACATTTTGGGATTTGGATTTGGGTCGCATGAAATGCACGCCCGTACTTGAGAAGAAAAATTATTAAAATACGCGCCTAGAGCGATTACTTATTTACACTTTTGAGAAGGCCATGATATTTGCTAAGAAACGGCACATCTCGAAATCTAAGTACTTTATATATACACTTATGAGGGCCCTGCGATTTGTACAACTGTTAAGCGAGGCGCACTTCTAATTCAAATTTAAAGCGAACTACATCCCGCTATATTTATTTAGGAGTTGATTCCAAATTATTTAAAACATGTTACGAGCCACACTACATGAAATGCGCCTGTGGTTCTTGACACGCTTTATTTAATCTTGTTCAAAATTGGAGTCGGGTCACATGAATTGTACTCCCGATTCCTTTAATCTAATTACGTCGTTCAGTTGAGTAATAACGCACCAATTCCTACAATGTGACAAAAATCCTACTCAACTACAACTGATTCGTGGCCGCGTGGATAGCTATGCGACCTTAGTCTACGAAAACTACTGCGAAGATCAATTAATAGTTTTAAAACTGTGACATGATAGCTTACGTTTTTTAAAGTTTTTACCTAACTAAGCTAAGTGATATGCTATTACTACATTGCTGGCCATTACAAATGTTTTTGTGTTGGTTTTTCTACTATTACATTCTACAATACAATTAAATCTCAACTCTAAAATAATACTAATACTGATAACAGTGTTGGTCTATACAACATACAATAGCATTGAAATTTAACCGAGGCTTCACTTTCATTCAACCAAATCACCATTACAGCTTCTAATCGAACAAAGGAATACCTGGAAGTCACAATGAGTGAAGATCAGTTGCAGCAGCAGAAGATACAACGATAACAACAATACTAACAGCAGGAGCAGGACCAATCAATAAAGAAGCAGCAAACAACAGAAGCCAGCAGCAACAAACAAACACCACAGTAACAACCTCGACAACACAGCAGCTAACCACAATAACAACCTCGACAACACAGCAACCACAAGCAACAGAAGCAAAGAAGATGCAATCAACCAATGCAAGACCCCAGTCCAAGCTTAATAACACAGTGTCCAAGGGTTTAAGAGTAACACCAAAAAGGTCCCAACAGCCCTATTTTAACTTCCAGAACACCTGACAATTGCTTCAAGGACTTCAACAAACTAATGTCGTATCAAATTCTCACTCCAAAGACTTAAAGATTGACTGAAACAGTGAGCCCGAGAAGCAGAATGTTTCCTCCCTCTTTTATCTCAGAAAATGTATTACTTTTCTCTCTTTCCAGTTTTTCTATCTCTCTCTCTCTCACTGTTTTCCTTACTCACCAGCCCTCCAAATCTCTATTTGTGTCCTCCTCTCTTAAGTGTATCACTCCCTATATCTCCAGTGTTCTTTGTGTGTGTCCGTCTTAAACTCCCTCTGCCTACTGTTTTTATAGACCAAAATACAACAGCCTTGCCCCTCCTGCTCTGCACATGCCTCTCTGTAAACTTTTCAATTCCCCCCCCCCTGTGTTTTCCTGATTTACAGCTCTTAAGAGCACCTAACAATATTAAAAACTAATTTCTGACTCAAATATTCCCTGACAGCCCATCCTTCTGTTTTATCACTATAATATGTCTAAGAATGGGTCCTATTATTTAAACAATTACTTATGTCTAGACATGGCTAAGTGCCCTGCTGTAACAGCAGGTTCCACTGCTTTGTTTCATGGGTAGGGCAATCTTTAAATCCTAAAATGTTATCATTCTGATTCAAAACACTAACAGATATATCCCAACATCACTGACAATTCAAAAACACACACAGCTCCAGATTTTTTATCCAACCAGTAGCTTCGGAGCAAATTAGCAGTGCTAAGTATTGTCCTAATGTGTTAACAAGCAAACTTATGAAACTAATCGATGATAACGAATAAATCGACTGCTTAATTGACACGGCCAGCAATCAAAGTTAAACAAGCAGGACAAAACTCTCAATGGTATTTCGACAAAATAAAGTCTAACAATTGATCCTCAACTATTCGGCTATAACCAATTCAGTACTAATGGAATCAATGTCAATCAATCACATGAATCAACAAATCACCAACTCCATACAATTTGAAACAATGATAACCCACTGCCCGACGACATTCGATTAACTATAACATGTGTTATTGATAACAAATCGAAACCAATAGACAGTGATCTTACAAATCTCGGCCAATGCCGGTCGTATGCCAAGTTAACTATTCGACGACGCTAATCGACGCGAGTTCGTATTCTATAACTAACATATTTAATTAAACAAATCAGAAACAACAAATTGACCAAATAAAGGTCTTTGATAGAAGAAAGAAAAACAGAAAATTGAAAACTATTTAAAGAAAATCAACGACGAATGAAACTACAAAACGATTAAACTAAAATGACGGGTATGAATAAATGAGAATATAAAAGAAGAAGAAATACCTTGAAAACTATTCGAGGCTCGGCCAACTTGGGCTTTGGGATTCAAGGTTGAAAAGACCTTAATTGAAATGTTTTTCTAGTGAAAAACAAGTCAATTAAGGTCTATTAGACCTTAATCTCCATGAAGTCCGATGAAGAAACTCCAACTCGAGTTTTAGGGTTCATGCGGTTTAAATGAAATCCGACAGACCCTGGGTTGATTCGAAGGGAACCAACGACGGTATGGTGGTGAGGGGGTTGTGGGGGTGTTGTGGTATGAATTTGGTGGCCGGCGGCGTTGTTGCCGCCGGGTTTACGGCAAAATGGATAGTGCGGCGGCTAGGGTTCAAGGGAGGGATTTTCGGAGAGATGAGGGTAATCTGAGGGGGTGTTTTGGGGGAAATGGAGTGGGTTAGGCGGGTTTGGTGGTTTTAGTTATTAAAATTGCATAAATAATGTGAGCCATTGGATCATTGAAATCCAATGGCCATGATCAATTCATTAACGAAAATGGGTCGGGTATGGGCTAACGAACCGGGTTGAGGCTGGGTAAGGGGTATTTTGTTTGGGTTTTGGGTGAGGTAATTGGGTGTATTTAAGTTGGGCTTGAAAATTAGAATGATCTAGGCCCAATTCCGATTTCCCTTAGTTTTTCTTTATCTTACTCCTAAATTAATTTCCAAATAAAAAAAGAAAAAGAAAGAAAGAAAAAAAAATCCTAATGCAAATTATAAAATCCTAATTAACTTACAAATACTAATTAATGCTTAATAAAAATAAAATCACACAATTGGGACATTAAATGCTAAAAATAGAACAAATGCATATTTTTGTGATTTTCATTTTTGTAAAGCAAACTTGATTACTCCTAGTTTTAGAATTAAATCCTAAATGCCAAATGTGACATATTTTGTATTTTATTTTATTTTTTTATTAATTTTAAACAAACAAACACGCACAGATAAATACAAACAATAAAATAAAATACCACAAAATCCACAAAAATCACACATAACACAAAACTATTTTATTTTGGATTTTTTGGGAGTATTTCTCATGTAGGGCAAAAATCACGTGCTCACAGCTGCCCCTCTTTGCGCGTAAACATGAAGAGTTTTCGTGCAAAGATAAGTGAGCGGATATAAGCGATTTTTGCCCATTCGAGCACTCCGTATGAAGCATTTTGGAAAAGTTTTGACCGAACCTTGCTTCAAAGGTCTCCTACATATCCCTGGCTAAAAGGGAATCAAGTCAATGTAGTTCGGGAAGTTCTGGTAGCTGGGACTACCATGACTGTTGCGATCTCGCTGTTACTGCTGTTACTGCTGTTGCTGCTGTTACTGCTGATGCCACTGCTTAACTAATCTCCTTATTACATCGTGCTAAACAAAAAATAAGAAGCTAGACTACGTTACAGCATTGCGAAATCTTATCTATCTCTTCATCTTGACTTTCCCGTGTTCTTTGCTATTCTGTCGGACTTGATGTTCCTTCTGATGCTTCTTCTCTTCCGACAATTGTTATTTCAGCCTATCTTGATTGCCGAACTCCGACCATCGGTCCCTTCCTTGTGATCTTCGAACTATTCTGCTTCGAAGTCTGAATCTACCTTTCTGATCCTTGTTGCCTTCCTTCCGATTATGAACTTGGATTCATGCTGGGGATTTCTGTTATACTCTACTGCTTCCTCAAACAACTTCGAAAGTAAATTGCCACTCCATTCTTCAGGCGGGCTCCTGACTTCAACATCTTTTGAAAATAAATAGCCATTCCTCTCTTCAGGCGGGCTCCTGGCTTCAATCATCAACTCCGAAAATTAAACGCCATTCCTCTCTTCAGGCGGGCTCCTGACTTCAACAACATCTTTTGAAAATAGATCGCCATTCCTCTCTTCAGGCGGGCTCCTGACTTCAATCATCAACTCTGAAAATTAAACGCCATTCCTCTCTTCAGGCGGGCTCCTGACTTCAACAACATCTTTTGAAAATAAATCGCCATTCCTCTCTTCAGGCGGGCTCCCGACTTCAACATCTTTTGAAAATAAATCGCCATTCCTCTCTTTAGGCGGGCTCCTGACTTCAATCAACTTTTTGAAAATAAATCGCCATTCCTCTCTTCAGGCGGGCTCCTGACTTCAATCATCAACTCCGAAAATTAAACGCCATTCCTCTCTTCAGGCGGGCTCCTGACTTCAACAACATCTTTTGAAAAATAAATCGCCATTCCTCTCTTCAGGCGGGCTCCTGACTTCAACAACATCTTTTGAAAATAAATCGCCATTCCTCTCTTCAGGCGGGCTCCTGACTTCAACAACATCTTTTGAAAATAAATCGCCATTCCTCTCTTCAGGCGGGCTCCTGACTTCAACAACATCTTTTGAAAATAAATCGCCATTCCTCTCTTCAGGCGGGCTCCTGACTTCAACAACATCTTTTGAAAATAAATCGCCATTCCTCTCTTCAGGTCCTGTCTGACTTGACGTTCCTTCTGATGTTTCTTCTCTTCTGCCAGTTGTTATTTCGGTCTATCTTGATTGCCGAACCCCGACCATTGCTTCTTTCTTTATGATCTTTGAACTATTCTCCTTTGCAATCCGAATCTATCTTTCTGATCCTTGCTGCCTTCCTTCTGCTTACAAACTTGGATTCATGCTGGGGATCTCTGTTATACTCTACTGCTTTCCCCACACAACTTCGAAAGTAAATTGCCACTCCATTCTTCAGGCGGGCTCCTGACTTCAACATCTTTTGAAAATAAATCGCCATTCCTCTCTTCAGGCGGGCTCCTGACTTCAATCATCAACTCCGAAAATTAAACGCCATTCCTCTCTTCAGGCGGGCTCCTGACTTCAACAACATCTTTTGAAAAATAAATCGCCATTCCTCTCTTCAGGCGGGCTCCTGACTTCAACAACATCTTTTGAAAATAACTCGCCATTCCTCTCTGCAGCGGGCTCCTGACTTCAACAACATCTTTTGAAAATAAATCGCCATTCCTCTCTTCAGGCGGGCTCCTGACTTCAATAACATCTTTTGAAAATAAATCGCCATTCCTCTCTTCAGGCGGGCTCCCGACTTCAATCATCAACTCTGAAAATTAAACGCCATTCCTCTCTTCAGGCGGGCTCCTGACTTCAACGTCAACTTTTGAAAAAAGAAAATAAATCGCCATTCCTCTCTTCAGGCGGGCTCCCGACTTCAACAACATCTTTTGAAAATAAATCGCCATTCCTCTCTTGTCGCCTTCCTTTGCTTCCTGCACCACTTTCTTCTTCCTGCGTCGCTTCTTGGGCCATCCTTTCTTCCGAATTACCTTGTTTTGGAATTGCTTTCCTCCCGGGTTGTGTTATTTTTCTCTTGACTGCTGGGGATATCTTTGGAACTAATTACTTACCTGCTGGGGTAATGCTGCTGGGGAAAATCTTCTTTATTTCCTCCTTTTCTACTTCCTTCGGAACCTTTATTCTCTCTCGAGATCGCTGGGGATTGAAGTGTCATCAGCTGGGGATTACCCTGTCGGGGGATCCCCTTTCCTCCTTCGGGGCTCGCGCTTCGCTCCCTTGAAAAACTTGTAGGATATAATGCTGCCGGTGAAATCTCGAAATCAATGTTTCATTTTCCGAGGACTGCTGGGGGTGATACCGGCTTCTTGCCTTTCTGAACGCAAGCTTCCTCGTTTTGTCATGTCTGCTGGGGGTATAATTTCCTCTATCACAGCTTGTTGTTTTCTTTCTTTCAAAACTGCTGGGGATGATCGAGTGCAAAGATCATTTCCTCGCGTTATCTGGCTTCTTTCCTTAACCGGGTATTTGGTTTCGAGAAAATTTTCGCAACGGGAGAAAATTTTCTGCCCCAGTTTGAGAATCTTCTTCGTGGCATGCTTTTCTGCCAACAACCCCTCTTCTTCCTGTTTCAAATCAAAGAAAAATTAGTTAGTTTTAAAATATGGTGGCTGGTTGTGGTGCTTCTGCTGGCGATGGTTCTCCTCCTCTTTTCTTGCTCTGCGTTTCATTATCAGAACTTGCTAGGGATATTATTATTTGATGATATTCAAGCTGGGGATAACTTCCTCCTTTCTTGCTTCCCCGCCTTCCTTGACGACTCTTTATTCGCGAACCTTTCCACGTGGTTTTCCACTGACCACCCGAATTCCTACAATAGTGACCCTTCGTGAAGACCTTGCATGTTTTACTGGTGAACCATTTTCTTTGTTCATCCTTGTCACTGAAAATACCTTTCTGCTGGGGATATCTTCCCTTCTTTGGTGGCATATCTAAGGCATGGGCATTTCCCGACCTTTGAGTCTCATTAACCTTCCTTGAGATATCCTTATTGACACCGATCCCTCCCTTTGTCATTTTCCTACTGCTCGGGAACATACCTCTGGACACTGGCCTTGCGCTTGATCCTGACTTATACCACTCGGGTGTACCAATTAGAATCTCGTCTTGCGTAATTGGAAAGCTGATGGAAAATTTTGCAGTCATTTCTTGCAAACAGACTCTATTGGGGAATTTTCGATAAAAAGAAGAAAGGTAAAAGGAAACAGAATAAAAGACAAAAAGGAAGATGACTCTCTAAAAGAAAAATTATAAAGTAAACCTATCAAACGTGGATTCCAACTCTAATGGACATGACATGCACATATAACCTGTATTCCGTTTTTAAAC
Organism: Nicotiana noctiflora; assembly: GCA_032618575.1. NCBI lineage: Eukaryota > Viridiplantae > Streptophyta > Magnoliopsida > Solanales > Solanaceae > Nicotiana > Nicotiana noctiflora. Next base: position 81,269 of record JASVEL010010356.1, read on the forward strand.
CGCCTTTTGTAATCTTTGTTTGGGGTTTTCCATCTGATTTCCAATCTCCGTTCGACTTGTAGTGCCCGAGGGATTATCACTACCAAGACCCTCTCATTTCGGTTTTTCTCTCAGCTTTCATCGCCTTATGGTGCCTGTGAAGGTTTTCACCGCTAAGACTCTCTCATTTGTGTTACTTATCTGCTGGGGATTGGTGGTATTACTGCTAAGACTCTCCTATTTTCTGCTGGAGATCGGAGTCTTTCTGCCGGGAATCAGAGTGTTATGTCCCGAGGAAACTTCTCTTATTTGCCTAGCTTAGCCTCTTTTGAAGATTGGTCAAAAGGTCTTTCTTTGGACCGTAATGTGGGTTTGGATAAGGTTAGAAAGAAATGGTATTAAAGGCTCGAAACAAAACAAAATGGGTTCAAAATTACAACCTTCGGAGTCTACATAAACATAACTTTTATTGCCCCAGTTTCTAGCTTGGGGATTTTTATTTCTTTATTTACACTATGACCGAGCTGTGAAGCGCCTACGTATCCTCTTTGAGGAATCAGGTCAAACGTAGTTCCCAATTCCTCTTTTTCAAATTTCTTTTTCCACACATTTTTTCTTTTTCTTTTCTTTATCTCTTTTTGTTGTTTTCTTTTTCTTTACTTTTTCTTTATCCCTTTCTTCTTTTGCCTTTCAATTGTGTTTCTAGTCTTTGCAACTAATTCCGAAGGAGGGTATGAAAGAATTTAAAATAAGGCTCAAAGGGTTGACGATGGATAAAGTATTTGGATAGCAGAACAAAATACCTTCGTCATTCCAATCTTCAAAACATGCCAAGCGTAAACAACACAATTAATATTCATCATATCTTTAAAGCACCGTTGGGCAACACTCTCATTATGAACGACCTCATGTCAATTTTGGCCAGCTTGCCTTTGACTGTTTCTTTTTACTTGCCCCGGTTTCAGATGACTCGGGATCCAAATAGTCTCAAGTTGTTTTTGTTTCCTTTAGATGACCCGATCGTCTTCCAATTGCTTTTAGAATTAAGCCATAATTATGTGTGCACATGTCGTGTCACTAGATTCGGCGTTTGAGCACAAGACAAATCTAAAGGGTAAAAGAACTAAACAAATAAAATGACCGGAAGTAACAAAAGGCCGAAAGCTTCATTAAACTAATGATGAAATGGTTCAACGACAAAACAAGCAAAACAAACTAGAGTACAGCCCTGAAACAAAACTGGGCAAGACCAAAGCAAACTGCTAGGACAAAAGGGTTTGACCACAAGAAAACCCTGAAAATAACTCGGACAACAAAAATGACGACAAAACGAACCACCAAAAACTCCATCTAGCTGACCAAAAGATAGAGTATCTTCCCAATTACCAAGCACAACATTTTAGCCACTAAGCTCTGCATCAATATTGCCGAGGCTGCCATCTGCTTCAACATTTTTAGCTCCAGTCGGTACATCCCCCAGGGGATTTGTGTGCCCCATGTCATCATCATTGACCACAATCAACCACCCTTTTTGAATCATTCTTTCTATTTCCTTTTTCAAGGTACGGCAACTCTCAATATCGTGCCTTCTGACATTGGAATGGTATGCACATCGTGCAGTAGGATCGAAGCTTCTTGCACGTGGATCGGGAGTGTATCCGGGGAGCGGTGTAATCAAGCCGACATGCTTTAACCTTTCAAACAGACTTGCATAGGATTCTCCGATAGGGGTAAGAGCTTTTTCTCGCTTCAGCAACCTTTCCTCCCTAAACGCCTTATTTGGCCTGAAACCTGACCCGGGGGGTTTCCGGTATGTTCGTGGGGGTTGGTAAGCCTTTTGTGGAGCTGGGTACCTGGAAGGTGAAGTACGATTTTGGTTGTCCCGGGGAGAGTAGTGGTGTTGGGGACGGGAGTAGCGTTGTGAAAACATAGTTGGGGGACGAGTAATTGAGTTACTCGAATGGCTGGAGAAGTTGTGATAGGCGGGTATATATGGAGAGTGCGGGAGATCATCCGGCATCGGGTTCATGGTACGGGTAAGGACAGAGTCCAGGAAGCTAGGTGGTGGCGGAGGTGGTGCTTTTCCATCCATCCACGCCCGATACATATCAGCCACGTGTTGTCTCAATATCTTGACCTCCTCTACTAACCCGTGGTTCCGTTCAACCAGTTGTTGTCGGGTACCTGTACCAACCCACTCAGTCTTGAGATTATCTGCCATTGTCCTCTGACTTCGTCTTACGGGGAAGAGTTATTTCAGAACCACAACCAACCACCTTTCTGGAAATGGACACAACAAAACAAAGCCGGCATGTCAGCATTAAGGTATCCCACTTATTGATCATTCTTCTTTTTTTTTTTTTTTTTTTTTTTTTTTTTTTTTTTTTTTTCATATATATACATATACAGTTGTGGTCGAATCTTATGGAGATTGCCTACGTATCATGACCCCGCATGAATCGGACCGAGCGTAGTTCTTGCAAATTAATGCAAGAAATAAAGATATGTTTATTTGATTTTTTTTTTTTTTTTTTTTTGAAGGAAAAATTACAGAAACCGACTACAAACTTGAAAAACTTTCACATTTGTATGGGAGATTTCTACAAAAAATAAGAATATTTTTGGCGTCAATTATGACTATTTCTACAAAATTGGCCACATAATGGCTTATCTGACAAAATGACTATTTTTGCAAAAATTATTTAAATTTTTTTTTTTTTTTTTTTTATCATGTGGCTCATGGGGCATCATTCGGCATCACCATAAACCAACGCAAGACTATTTTTCATAAATTGGCCATGTAATGGCTTATTCAGACAAAGTGGCTCTTTTTGCAAAATTTTATTTGAGAAGATGCAAATTCAAAATTTTTTATCCTGGGGCCTATGGGGCATCGTTCAGCTCCGACACAGGCCAACACAAGACTGAGGAATTAAAAATGCAAAAATATGGCTATTTCAGCAAAATTCCGGCCATGTAATGGCTTATTTGATAAAGTGGTTATTTTTGTAAAGTTGAGTGATGACTGAAAACTTGATTTTTGCGGATACAGCCTTTCGACATTTCCGCGAGGGAATATTTCCAGGCTGTGTCCAAAATTATTTACAAATGACTCAAAGTGGCTATTCTTGCAAAAACAGCCTTTCGGTGTCTTTTTGAGGGACATTCGGCTTATTTTAAGCAAGAATAGCATCACCCGACTTATTTATAACAAAATCAAAAATTTGACATTTTTTGGTTATTTTTTGCAAAAGGGGTGTGAACCCGAACTTGATTTTGCGGCTATGGCCTTGCAACATTTCCACAAGGAATATTTCAAGGTTGTGCCCGCAAATTATTAAAAAGTTTCAAAGTGGCTATTTTTGCAAAACAGCCTTCCGGCGTCCTTTCAGAACATTCGGCTATTTGCAAAAACGGCATCACTTTGATTTTATTGACAAAATTAAACACACATTTTTTTTTTGATTTTTTAAAGGGGTGGTTGGACCCGATGAGAGTTGCCTACGTATCCCACCTAATGGCGAGAATCAAACCTGCGTAGTTCGGTCAAACAAACTACATCTTTAAAGGAAACAAACTATTTATTATTTTTTCACACATTTTTCTTTTTTTTTTAAGTTTAAAACAAAATTTTTCTTTTTTTTTAGTAAAAAAAACAAACTATTTTGAAATCACATATTTTTTATTTTACAACAAACGTTTCTTTTTTTCTTTTTAAGTAAAAAACAAACTATTTTGAAACTATTTTTTTATTTTGATCAAACATTTTTTTTTATTTTACAACAAACGTTTTTTTTTCTTTTTAAGTAAGTAAAAAAAACAAACTATTTTGAGACTATTTTTTTTTCATTTTCCTCAAAAAAAACGGTTAGCCTGCAAGTCTGAAGCAAATATATGCATCACATAATCTCGTGTAGCAGGATGGTCTTTTTAGGTTACCTGTCCCAGACGGACCCAACCCCTGTGTTGAGTCCCCTAAGTCAAATGCAACATGATGCAAATAAACGTTCCTACTAGGGATCCGGCATGAAGCTTTGTTATTCTAGGTTTAGAGACCTGAGTTTATTGTTCTAGACCTGGCTTACCCGAGCGGACAACTCGAGCCGAGGAGGAGGCAGCAACCCGGGAATACAGAAGCTTCGCCGGTTTTGCAACTTATCCAAACCTCGTTCTAAAGTGGGAATTGGACACTATACAGAAAAGAAGTCACACGAAGTGCACCCTTCTTCATGATTTAGAAGACTCAGAGAGGAGATTGGTTTCGGCACAATTTATATGTACAGTTCAAAAATATCAAAGCGATAAAAATATCATTTTGCACATTAATACAAACATATAATAAAATCAGATAGTAAATAAGCCAAATACAACAATTATTCCAAGCTCGAATTCTAAAACCCTGAACCAGTGGTTCTGAGTTTAAATATAATCCCCAGCAGAGTCGCCAGAGCTGTCACACCTCTTTTTTACCGCTGACCCGCGTGGGCACATGATATAAAGGAGTTTTTCCAATTAAAGGACAATCAAGACGGGATCCATTTTTATGAAATTCAGAGTCGCCACTTGGGAAAGTAATGGTGTCCCAAGTCACCGGTTGAATCCCGAATCGAGGAAAAGAATGACTCTGTTTAACAGTCCGCGAACCAGAGATCCGGATAAGGAATTCTGTTAACCCGGGAGAAGGTATTAGGCATTCCCGAATTCCGTGGTTCTAGCACGGTCGCTTAACTGTCATATTCGGCTTATTTATCTAATTCTTTGCAGTTGTGTACTTAGTGCAAATAAATATCCTTTTACCGCTTTTATTATTATTATGATTTACGAAAGAGAATGTCGCCTAAAAATATGTTTCGAACAACGTCACATGAAATGCACCCGGATTCTCGACACATTCTTATTCAACATTTTGGGATTTGGATTTGGGTCGCATGAAATGCACGGCCGTACTTGAGAAGAAAAAATTATTAAAATACGCGCCTAGAGCGATTACTTATTTACACTTTTGAGAAGGCCATGATATTTGCTAAGAAACGGCACATCTCGAAATCTAAGTACTTTATATATACACTTATGAGGGCCCTGCGATTTGTAAAACTGTTAAGCGAGGCGCACTTCTAATTCAAATTTAAAGCGAACTACATCCCGCTATATTTATTTAGGAGTTGATTCCAAATTATTTAAAACATGTTACGAGCCACACTACATGAAATGCGCCTGTGGTTCTTGACACGCTTTATTTAATCTTGTTCAAAATTGGAGTCGGGTCACATGAAATGCACCCCCGATTCCTTTAATCTAATTACGTCGTTCAGTTGAGTAATAACGCACCAATTCCTACAATGTGACAAAAATCCTACTCAACTACAACTGATTCGTGGCCGCGTGGATAGCTATGCGACCTTAGTCTACGAAAACTACTGCGAAGATCAATTAATGGTTTTAAAACTGTGACATGATAGCTTACGTTTTTTAAAGTTTTTACCTAACTAAGCTAAGTGATATGCTATTACTACATTGCTGGCCATTACAAATGTTTTTGTGTTGGTTTTTCTACTATTACATTCTACAATACAATTAAATCTCAACTCTAAAATAATACTAATACTGATAACAGTGTTGGTCTATACAACATACAATAGCATTGAAATTTAACCGAGGCTTCACTTTCATTCAACCAAATCACCATTACAGCTTCTAATCGAACAAAGGAATACCTGGAAGTCACAATGAGTGAAGATCAGTTGCAGCAGCAGAAGATACAACGATAACAACAATACTAACAGCAGGAGCAGGACCAATCAATAAAGAAGCAGCAAACAACAGAAGCCAGCAGCAACAAACAAACACCACAGTAACAACCTCGACAACACAGCAGCTAACCACAATAACAACCTCGACAACACAGCAACCACAAGCAACAGAAGCAAAGAAGATGCAATCAACCAATGCAAGACCCCAGTCCAAGCTTAATAACACAGTGTCCAAGGGTTTAAGAGTAACACCAAAAAGGTCCCAACAGCCCTATTTTAACTTCCAGAACACCTGACAATTGCTTCAAGGACTTCAACAAACTAATGTCGTATCAAATTCTCACTCCAAAGACTTAAAGATTGACTGAAACAGTGAGCCCGAGAAGCAGAATGTTTCCTCCCTCTTTTATCTCAGAAAATGTATTACTTTTCTCTCTTTCCAGTTTTTCTATCTCTCTCTCTCACTGTTTTCCTTACTCACCAGCCCTCCAAATCTCTATTTGTGTCCTCCTCTCTTAAGTGTATCACTCCCTATATCTCCAGTGTTCTTTGTGTGTGTCCGTCTTAAACTCCCTCTGCCTACTGTTTTTATAGACCAAAATACAACAGCCTTGCCCCTCCTGCTCTGCACATGCCTCTCTGTAAACTTTTCAATTCCCCCCCCCCTGTGTTTTCCTGATTTACAGCTCTTAAGAGCACCTAACAATATTAAAAACTAATTTCTGACTCAAGTATTCCCTGACAGCCCATCCTTCTGTTTTATCACTATAATATGTCTAAGAATGGGTCCTATTATTTAAACAATTACTTATGTCTAGACATGGCTAAGTGCCCTGCTGTAACAGCAGGTTCCACTGCTTTGTTTCATGGGTAGGGCAATCTTTAAATCCTAAAATGTTATCATTCTGATTCAAAACACTAACAGATATATCCCAACATCACTGACAATTCAAAAACACACACAGCTCCAGATTTTTTATCCAACCAGTAGCTTCGGAGCAAATTAGCAGTGCTAAGTATTGTCCTAATGTGTTAACAAGCAAACTTATGAAACTAATCGACGATAACGAATAAATCGACTGCTTAATTGACACGGCCAGCAATCAAAGTTAAACAAGCAGGACAAAACTCTCAATGGTATTTCGACAAAATAAAGTCTAACAATTGATCCTCAACTATTCGGCTATAACCAATTCAGTACTAATGGAATCAATGTCAATCAATCACATGAATCAACAAATCACCAACTCCATACAATTTGAAACAATGATAACCCACTGCCCGACGACATTCGATTAACTATAACATGTGTTATTGATAACAAATCGAAACCAATAGACAGTGATCTTACAAATCTCGGCCAATGCCGGTCGTATGCCAAGTTAACTATTCAACGACGCTAATCGACGCGAGTTCGTATTCTATAACTAACATATTTAATTAAACAAATCAGAAACAACAAATTGACCAAATAAAGGTCTTTGATAGAAGAAAGAAAAACAGAAAATTGAAAACTATTTAAAGAAAATCAACGACGAATGAAACTACAAAACGATTAAACTAAAATGACGGGTATGAATAAATGAGAATATAAAAGAAGAAGAAATACCTTGAAAACTATTCGAGGCTCGGCCAACTTGGGCTTTGGGATTCAAGGTTGAAAAGACCTTAATTGAAATGTTTTTCTAGTGAAAAACAAGTCAATTAAGGTCTATTAGACCTTAATCTCCATGAAGTCCGATGAAGAAACTCCAACTCGAGTTTTAGGGTTCATGCGGTTTAAATGAAATCCGACAGACCCTGGGTTGATTCGAAGGGAACCAACGACGGTATGGTGGTGAGGGGGTTGTGGGGGTGTTGTGGTATGAATTTGGTGGCCGGCGGCGTTGTTGCCGCCGGGTTTACGGCAAAATGGATAGTGCGGCGGCTAGGGTTCAGGGGAGGGATTTTGGGAGAGATGAGGGTAATCTGAGGGGGTGTTTTGGGGGAAATGGAGTGGGTTAGGCGGGTTTGGGGGTTTTAGTTATTAAAATTGCATAAATAATGTGAGCCATTGGATCATTGAAATCCAATGGCCATGATCAATTCATTAACGAAAATGGGTCGGGTATGGGCTAACGAACCGGGTTGAGGCTGGGTAAGGGGTATTTTGTTTGGGTTTTGGGTGAGGTAATTGGGTGTATTTAAGTTGGGCTTGAAAATTAGAATGATCTAGGCCCAATTCCGATTTCCCTTAGTTTTTCTTTATCTTACTCCTAAATTAATTTCCAAATAAAAAAAGAAAAAGAAAGAAAGAAAAAAAAATCCTAATGCAAATTATAAAATCCTAATTAACTTACAAATACTAATTAATGCTTAATAAAAATAAAATCACACAATTGGGACATTAAATGCTAAAAATAGAACAAATGCATATTTTTGTGATTTTCATTTTTGTAAAGCAAACTTGATTACTCCTAGTTTTAGAATTAAATCCTAAATGCCAAATGTGACATATTTTGTATTTTATTTTATTTTTTTATTAATTTTAAACAAACAAACACGCACAGATAAATACAAACAATAAAATAAAATACCACAAAATCCACAAAAATCACACATAACACAAAACTATTTTATTTTGGATTTTTTGGGAGTATTTCTCATGTAGGGCAAAAATCACGTGCTCACAAAGGGCACAGTGAGGTGACAGGACGAGATGGTTACAAGATGTCTGCATGAGACAAGGTTGGGACATCCGTTTACCTCTAGCAGGACGCGGTATCAGAAAGTGATTGACATGAATAGACTGGTTAGTTTAATCTCAAAGGCGCGGCATAACCATTGGATCGGGCACACATTCAGATAAGTTTTCCTATTTTTGAGTTCAGAAAAGTTTTTCTCTTCTTTTGTCATTTGCGGTCGGTATTCTTTTCTTTTCTTTCATTTTCGAAAATTGATTTTTCAAAGCTTACTACCAAGTCTCCCAAAGCAGTATATTGAAAGTGAATAGGCGTGGAACGAGGCAATAAGACAGAAGCCGTTACGATAGTGAGATTGGGATGACAGGCTGAGTGGAAGGTTCGCAAGAATTACGGAGTATGATGGACACATGTGGCACGTCCGAAAGATGATTTCACGCAACAGATCACCGGCTAAAAAGAGTCGGATCAAACCAAAGATTGGAATAAAAGGAAAGATGAGAGGTCGTTCGTGGAAAGAGCATCGTCTCCAGCAAGCGTCAACGTCGCCCTCAAAGTTTGAGAGAGGCCAAGCAGCTGAAAGAGAAAAGAAAATGGCCTCAACAAGAGTGGCACGACCACTCACCGCATTTTGAAACTAACAATTTTTCTTTGATTTAAAAGCAGGAAAAGAGGGTTCGTTGGCAGAAAAGCATACCGTCCAGAAGTTTATCAAACTGGGGCAGAAAATTTTCTCCTGTTGCGAAAATTTTCTGGAAAGCAAGACTCAGAGGATAAGGGTAGAAAGCAACACAAGATTTCGGGAAGTACCAGCTCCGAGCAGAATAGTTTTGAGAAAGGCCAGATGGCACGATGGGGTAATATTTGAGCTTGGTATCACCCCCAGTAGTTGTGGGAAAATAAAACAACGGCTTCGAAATTCTCCTAGCAGTATTACATCCCATAATTTGTTCAAGGAGGCAAAAGCGTGAGTCCCAGAGGAGGTATGGGAAGAAGGAAGAGGATGAGGGGTGAAGGAAACAAAGAATACTTCCTCAGCAGCATCATCCCCAGCAGGCGAGTAAACAGTTCCAAAATACCCCCAGCAGCCAGAAGAAAAAGTAATGCGACCCAGGGGAAGGCAATTCCAAGACAGGTTAATTCAGAAGAGAAGGTGGTCCGAGAGGCAATGCAGGAAGAAGAAAACGGTACAAGAGGCAAAGGAAGGTAATCAAGATAGGAGGAAATCAGTGAGTTGTAGTTGAAATCAGGGAGCCCGCCTGGAGAATGGAGTGGCGATTTAATTTTGAAGTAGTAGTTGAAGTCAGGAAGCCCGCCTGGAGAATGGAGTGGCGATTTAATTTTGAAGTAGTTGAAGTCAGGGAGCCCGCCTGGAGAATGGAGTGGCGATTTAATTTTGAAGTTGTAATTGAAGTCAGGGAGCCCGCCTGGAGAATGGAGTGGCGATTTAATTTTGAAGTTATAGTCAAAGTCAGGGAGCCCGCCTGGAGAATGGAGTGGCGATTTAATTTTGAAGTTGTTGAAGTCAGGGAGCCCGCCTGGAGAATGGAGTGGCGATTTTTATTTTGAAGTAGTAATTGAAATCAGGGAGCCCGCCTGGAGAATGGAGTGGCGATTTAATTTTGAAGTTATAGTCAAAGTCAGGGAGCCCGCCTGGAGAATGGCGTGGCGATTTAATTTTGAAGTTGTAATTGAAGTTAGGGAGCCCGCCCTGGAGAATGGAGTGGCGATTTTATTTTGAAGTAGTAGTCGAAGTCAGGGAGCCCGCCCGGAGAATGGAGTGGCGATTTAATTTTGAAGTAGTAGTTGAAGTCGGGGAGCCCGCCCGGAGAATGGAGTGGCGATTTAATTTTGAAGTAGTAGTTGAAGTCGGGGAGCCCGCCTCTGGAGAATGGAGTGGCGATTTAATTTTGAAGTAGTAGTTGAAGTCGGGGAGCCCGCCCCTGGAGAATGGAGTGGCGATTTAATTTTGAAGTTGTAATTGAAGTCGGGGAGCCCGGCCTGGAGAACGGAGTGGCGATTTAATTTTGAAGTTGTTGAAGTCGGGGAGCCCGCTGGAGAATGGAGTGGCGATTTAATTTTGAAGTTGTTGAAGTCGGGAGCCCCGACTGGAGAATGGAGTGGCGATTTAATTTTGAAGTTATAGTCAAAGTCGGGGAGCCCGCCTGGAGAATGGAGTGGCGATTTAATTTTGAAGTTGTTGAAGTCGGGGAGCCCGCCCGGAGAATGGAGTGGCGATTTTTATTTTGAAGTAGTAGTTGAAATCGGGGAGCCCGCACGGAGAATGGAGTGGCGATTTAATTTTGAAGTTATAGTCAAAGTCGGGGAGCCCGCCCGGAGAATGGAGTGGCGATTTAATTTTGAAGTTGTTGAAGTCGGGGAGCCCGCCTGGAGAATGGAGTGGCGATTTTTATTTTGAAGTAGTAGTTGAAATCGGGGAGCCCGCCCGGAGAATGGAGTGGCGATTTAATTTTGAAGTTATAGTCAAAGTCAGGGGGGCCGCCGGGAGAATGGAGTGGCGATTTAGTTTTGAAGCAGTAGTTGAAGTCGGGGAGCCCGCCCGGAGAATGGAGTGGCGATTTAATTTTGAAGTTGTAGTTGAAGTCGGGGAGCCCGCTGGAGAATGGAGTGGCGATTTAATTTTGAAGTTGTAGTTGAAGTCGGGGAGCCCGCCCTGGAGAATGGAGTGGCGATTTAATTTTGAAGTTGTAGTTGAAGTCGGGGAGCCCGCCTGGAGAATGGAGTGGCGATTTAATTTTGAAATAGTAGTTGAAGTCGGGGAGCCCGCCCGGAGAATGGAGTGGCGATTTAATTTTGAAGTAATAAGTGAAGTCGGGGAGCCCGCCCGGAGAATGGAGTGGCGATTTTATTTCGAAGTAGTAGTTGAAGTCGGGGAGCCCGCCTGGAGAATGGAGTGGCGATCTGTTTTAATTTGGTAGAGGAAAGCGGTAGAATGTAACAGAAATCTCCGGCATGAATCCAAGTTCGTAAGAAGAGAAGAAGCATCAGAAGGAACGCCAAGTCAGACAGGATGGCAAGGAGAGCGACAAGATCAAGTCAAAAAGGATAGATGAGAACTTGTAGTACTGCAACTTAGTCTAGCTTCTTGTTTTGTTGCTTAGTACGGTGTAACAAGGAGATCAGCTAAGCAGTGGCAACAGCAGTAACAGCAGTAACGGCAGTAACAGCGAGATCGCAACAGTCATGGTAGTCCCAGCTACCAAAACTCCCCGAACTACATTGACCTGATTCCCTTTTAGCCAGGGATATGTAGGAGACCTTTGAAGCAAGGTTCGGTCAAAACTTTTCCAAAATGCTTCATACGGAGTGCTCGAATGGGCAAAAATCGCTTATATCCGCTCACTTATCTTTGCACGAAAACTCTGCGTGTTTACGCGCAAAGAGGGGCAGCTGTGAGCACGTGATTTTTGCCTTACCTGAGAAGTACTCCCAGAAAATTCAAAATAAAAATAGTTTCGTGTTGGGCATGATTTTTGTGATTTTGTGTTATTGTGGGCATGTTTATTTATTTAAATTAATAAAATACAAAAAAATATATTAGGTTTTGCATTTTTGTGTTCGATATCGAAATTACGTGATTTACATTTTTTAGGTGATATGTAATTATGTAGGATAGTGGTATTAAAAAATTAATTATGTTATAAATTAATGTATATATATATGTAAAGTCAAGTGATAATGTGACGGATCCACTTACAAAAGGCCTAACTAGAGATGTAGTTGAGAAATCATCAAGGGGAATGGGACTGTGGCCGAGAACAAGTCATAGTGGCGGTAACTCTACCTTGAAGACTGGAGATCCCAAGATCTAGGTTCAAGGAGATCAAACAAAGTCATTTATGACGGTTCAACATTGTCAAATAAACTTTTGGTCTATTCTCTTATAAGACAATGTTTCACTACCAAGGATAAAGCATTACGGCTTTTTAATGATTTCTAAATTTGATATGGGGTATATCAAATAGTGTATCTACGGGATGACACGTTTAGGAATCACCTATGTAAGTGTGAAGTGTTAGCCGCTTCAAGGAGAATTCTGTAAGGCCAGTTCTCTACGCACTTATGAAACCAGGCGGTGTTCATGGCTGAAACGAACACAACAATGAGAACCAAAGACGGTTAAGGGTTGGTTGTGTGACTTGTGGTTGTCTAGGTATACACCAAAGTTCGACGGTTCAAAGATATCAAATCTACCGATTGATCGAGTATATCAGACATAAGTTCACTACGGAAAGTTCAAAGGGAAACCTACTTATCCAGATGCAAGTAATCCTTACTTGCGAATCACACAATTTTTCATGCATACTTCCGTGATATAGCCATTCCCCATTCATGTGGGGGATTGTTGGGTTTTTAATATATTAAAGAGTTAAAAGAGGGTGAATGGGAAATGGAGGGAAATGAAATTTTGAGTGAAATTTTAATTTCCCTCTCCTTGGTAAATGGGCATTGTCCCATATCGGAAGAGGAAGAGGTTTTTTATGGGTATATAAGAAATTGCTCTTCTTCTAGCTCTTAAAGAGTTGAGAAGAAAGCAAGCCTCGCTCGGCTCAGCTCGGCTCGGCTTGGCTACAGCTACGACTTCGGCTTCGGATTCGGATTTGGATTTGGATTTGGTCAAATGATCGATTGATTAACTTTTTGGACCAAATTTATTTGTTAATAGTAAAATATTAACAGAAATGTTATTAAATATTTATTTTAATAACAGAATATTAATATTAAATAAATATTAATATTAAATCCAAATTTTAGTTTTTTCTGTTTTTGTAATAAAATTAACTACCCATTAATTTTCCCTTTTTATTTTCCCTCTTTATTATTGAGTAAATGGCCATTTATGCAATGACATTTATGTTGTGGCAGTTTTGCAGAAACAGCCATTCTGAAGAGACACTCTTCACATTTCAACCCAACTTTTGGCTATTAATACAACACTATTCTGCTCAGAATTTCACTACGATTTTTCTGAGTTTCTCCTCCTTTCTACTGCATACTTTTAGCATCAAACAAAGCAAAAAGTGAGTGTGATTTGCTACCGAACTTTGTGTTCGCTGAAACACTGGGGTTTGAAGTACCACTACACGAGTGTGTAATTCGTTCTATCCTGGGAGGAAATAATCCATAACCTTGGGTACTAGGAGGGGATTAAATTCCTTAAGGAAACACTGTGAATTCAGTGGGCTCGAATTGGTTTCTTCATTTCTGTTTATGCATATATTTGTTTGTATTTATTTATATTTCCAGAATTATTTTACAAATACATTGTAATAACAAGCTTAAGGAATTTAATTATATTTCTGTATTTGTTTTTACTGTTTCTGGAAGAGTAAAACCTTTGTGGTTTTGTACTCTATTAAACTCTACATGATTTTAATATTTGTGTCATTCTTTTACAGAAATGACTAATGAGAATGAGAACCAAGTTGTTCCAATGGTGACTGCTAATGCCTCAACAAGCCGAACGACTCCGGCAGCATTGGCACCGGCGGAGAAACCGAAAAATTTTCCGGGATTGATTTCAAGTGCTGGCAACAAAAGATGTTCTTCTATTTGACTAATCTAAGTCTCCAGAAGTTCATCGAGGAAGATGTTCCTGTGTTGTCCGACGAAACTCCAGAAACTGAACGCTTTCTCGTCGTTGAGGCGTGGAAGCATTCGGACTTTTTATGCAAGAATTATATTCTAAGCGGGCTGGAAGATTCTTTGTATAACGTCTACGGTGGCGTAGAAACGTCAAAGGAACTGTGGACTGCGCTTGAAAAGAAATACAAAACTGAAGATGCCGGGTTGAAAAAGTTTGTTGCTGCAAAGTTTTTGGACTACAAAATGGTAGATAGCAAGTCTGTTATTACCCAAGTCCAGGAATTGCAAGTGATTATTCACGATCTCCTTGTTGAAGGTATAAATCAAATTAATATTGATGTTGAAAGTAGTAACCTTAGTATTTTTACTAATGAAAATTTCATTGAAGGTCTTGTTATCAATGAAGCATTCCAAGTAGCAACAATGATTGAGAAGTTGCCTCCTTTGTGGAAGGACTTCAAAAACTACTTGAAACACAAACGCAAGGAGATGTCCCTTGAAGATCTCATTGTTCGGTTGAGAATCGAAGAGGACAATAAAGCTGCTGAAAAGAGAGGACGTGGAAACTCAACAATAATGGGAGCAAATATTGTTGAAGAGAACAAGAAGAGGAAGAAGGCTTCTGGACCAAAATACAACCCAAGCAAGAAAAAATCACGTGCTCACAGCTACAACTTTGGAAAACCGGGACACAAATCTACGGAGTGTCGTGCTCCGAAGAAAGACAAGAAGAAGGGTCAAGCAAACATGGTTGAAAAGCATGATGATGTTGATGACTTATGTGCCATGCTTTCCGAATGCAACTTGGTAGGCAATCCTAGAGAGTGGTGGATTGATTCTGGAGCCACTCGCCATGTTTGTGCTGTTAGAGAAGCATTTGCTACTTATGCTTCTGTTGGACCCGACGAGACGATTTCTATGGGAAATGCTTCTAAGGCCAATATTGAAGGATGTGGGAAGATATTTCTCAAAATGACTTCAGGCAAAGTGGTGACTTTGAACAACGTCCTTCATGTTCCCGAGATTAGGAAGAATTTAGTCTCTACTAGACTTCTTGTTAAGAATGGTTTTAAATGTGTTTTTGTTTCCAATAAGGTTGTAATAAGTAAGAACGAAATGTTTGTAGGAAAATGTTACCTTACTGAGGGCCTTTTCAAGTTGAATGTAATGGTCGTTGAGAATAATAATAAAATTTCAGCTTCGTCTTACTTACTTGAGTCAAATGAATTATGGCATATACGTTTGGGTCATGTCAATTATAAAACCTTACGGAAAATGATTAATTTGGAAGTATTGCCTAAATTTGAATGTGACAAATCAAAATGTCAAGTATGTGTGGAATCTAAGTATGTTAAACATCCTTATAAGTCGGTTGAAAGGAATTCAAATCCTTTAGACTTAATTCACACGCAGATATTTGTGACATGAAGTCAATACCATCTCGCGGTGGAAAGAAGTATTTCATAACTTTTATTGACGATAGTACTCGATATTGCTATGTTTACTTACTTAATAGTAAAGATGAAGCAATAGACGCATTCAAGCAATACAAAAATGAAGTTGAAACACAACTTAACAAGAAAATCAAAATGATAAGAAGTGATAGGGGTGGTGAATATGAATCTCCTTTTGAACAAATATGTTTAGAATATGGAATTATTCATCAAACAACGGCCCCTTACACGCCCCAATCCAATGGGATTGCAGAAAGAAAGAATCGTTCATTAAAGGAGATGATGAATGCATTATTGATAAGTTCTGGTTTGCCACAGAACTTGTGGGGGAAAGCCGTACTTACGGCTAGCCGAATACTAAATCGAGTACCCCATAGCAAAACACAATCCATTCCATATGAAAAATGGAAAGGAAGGAAGCCCAACTTGAATTATTTTAAAGTGTGGGGGTGTTTGGCAAAAGTGCAAGTTCCTAAACCCAAAAGGGTAAAAATAGGACCGAAAACCGTTGATTGTGTTTTCATAGGATATGCGACTAATAGTAAAGCATATCGATTTCTGGTTCATAAATCAGAAAATCCCGACATTCATAATAATACGGTTATAGAATCAGATAATGCTGAGTTCTTTGAAAATATATATCCGTATAAAAAGGAATGTGAGTCGATTAGTGAAGGATCTAAACGATCTCGGGAAGAAGCAAAAGAAAGTACACTTAACCAGGAAGATCCAAGGCGTAGTAAACGTCAAAGAACGTCTACTTCATTTGGACCAGATTTTGTGACTTTCTTATTGGAAAATGAGCCTCAAACATTTAAAGAAGCTATGTCTTCTTTGGAATCATTGTTATGGAAAGAGGCAGTCAATAGTGAAATAGAATCTATATTGAACAACCATACATGGGAATTGGTTGATCTTCCTCCTGGAAATAAACCGTTGGGTTCTAAATGGATCTTTAAGAGGAAAATTAAAGATGATGGCACTATTGACAAATATAAGGCAAGACTTGTGGTCAAAGGGTATAGACAACGAGAAGGTCTTGATTATTTTGATACATACTCTCCGGTTACAAGAATTACGTCCATACGAACGTTAGTAGCGTTAGCTGTAGTTTATGGTCTTGAAATTCATCAAATGGATGTTAAGACGGCTTTCTTAAATGGAGAGTTGGAGGAAGAAATCTACATGGAACAACCAGAAGGGTTTGTGGTTCCAGGTAAAGAAAAGAAGGTCTGTAGACTTGTTAAGTCCCTTTACGGATTAAAACAAGCACCCAAACAATGGCATGCTAAATTTGACCAAACAATGTTGTCAAATGGGTTTAAGATAAATGAATGTGATAAATGTGTGTACATTAAAAATGTTCCAAATCACATAGTCATTGTTTGCTTATATGTGGATGATATGCTCATAATGAGTAATGACATTGCCAATATAAATGCTACTAAGCGTATGCTAACTAGCAAGTTTGATATGAAAGACTTGGGAGTTGCTGATTTAATTCCGGGAATGAAGATCCATAAGACTTCTCAAGGTCTGGCATTGTCACAATCTCATTATATCAAGAGAGTACTTGAAAAATTCAAGCACTTGGGCTTTAAAGTTGCAAAGACTCCAATTGACGTGAATCTTGCATTAGCAAAGAACAAAGGCCAAAGCATATCACAATTGGATTATGCTCGTGTGTTGGGTTGCTTAATGTACATCATGAATTGTACACGACCGGATATAGCCTGTGCTATAAGTAAATTGAGTCGATATACGAGCAATCCAGGTCAATCTCATTGGATGGCCATGAAACGAGTTTTGGGGTACTTAGTACATACCCAGGACTTTGCTTTGCACTACGATAAATATCCTGCGGTCATTGAGGGATATTGTGATGCAAATTGGATCACCGGATCAACTGATTCCAAGTCCACAAGTGGATATGTATTCACCGTTGGTGGAGGAGCGGTATCTTGGAAGTCGTCCAAACAAACTTGTATTGCCCGCTCTACAATGGAGGCTGAGTTCATAGCCTTGGATAAAGCCGGTGAAGAAGCTAAATGGCTCCGGAATTTCTTGGAAGATATTCCATTTTGGCCCAAACCCTTGGCACCAATATGCATACACTGCGATAGTCAAGCGGCAATTGGAAGGGTTGGGAGCGTTATGTATAACGGTAAATCTCGTCATATACGACGAAGACATAAAACCGTTAGACAATTACTCTCTAGAGGAATTATCACGATTGACTATGTAAAGTCAAGTGATAATGTGGCGGATCCACTTACAAAAGGCCTAACTAGAGATGTAGTTGAGAAATCATCAAGGGGAATGGGACTGTGGCCGAGAACAAGTCATAGTGGCGGTAACTCTACCTAGAAGACTGGAGATCCCAAGATCTAGGTTCAAGGAGATCAAACAAAGTCATTTATGATGGTTCAACATTGTCAAATAAACTTTTGGTCCATTCTCTTATAAGACAATGTTTCAGTACCAAGGATAAAGCATTAAGGCTTTTTAATGATTTCTAAATTTGATACGGGGTATATCAAATAGTGTATCTACGGGATGACACGTTTAGGAATCACCTATGTAAGTGTGAAGTGTTAGCCGCTTCAAGGAGAATTCTGTAAGGCCGGTTCTCTACGCACTTATGAAACCAGGCAGTGTTCATGGCTGAAACGAACACAACAATGAGAACCAAAGACGGTTAAGGGTTGGTTGTGTGACTTGTGGTTGTCTAGGTATACACCAAAGTTCGACGGTTCAAAGATATCAAATCTACCGATTGATCGAGTATATCCGACATAAGTTCGCTACGGAAAGTTCAAAGGGAAACCTACTTATCCAGAT
Organism: Nicotiana noctiflora; assembly: GCA_032618575.1. Lineage (NCBI taxonomy): Eukaryota > Viridiplantae > Streptophyta > Magnoliopsida > Solanales > Solanaceae > Nicotiana > Nicotiana noctiflora. Next base: position 99,581 of record JASVEL010010356.1, read on the forward strand.
GCAATTAATCCTTACTTGCGAATCACACAGTTTTTCATGCATACTTCTATAGCCATTCCCCATTCATGTGGGGGATTGTTGGGTTTTAATATATTTAATTAATATATTAAAGAGTTAAAAGAGGGTGAATGGGAAATGGAGGGAAATGAAATTTTGAGTGAAATTTTAAGTTCCCTCTCCTTGGTAAATGGGCATTGTCCCCATATCGGAAGAGGAAGAGGTTTTTTATGGGTATATAAGCAATTGCTCTTCTTCTAGCTCTTAAAGAGTTGAGAAGAAAGCAAGCCTCGCGTCGTCGTCGTCGTCGCTCGCTCGGCTCGGCTTCGGCTTCGGCTTCGGATTCGGATTCGGATTTGGATTTGGATTTGGATTTGGTCAAATGATCGATTGATTAACTTTTTGGACCAAATTTATTTGTTAATAGTAAAATATTAACAGAAATGTTATTAAAATATTTATTTTAATAACAGAATATTAATATTAAATAAATATTAATATTAAATCCAAATTTCAGTTTTTTTCTATTTTGTAACAGAAAATTAACTACCCATCAATTTTCCCTCTTTATTTTCCCTCTTTATTATTGAGTAAATGGCCATTTATGCAATGACATTTATGTTGTGGCAGTTTTGCAGAAACAGCCATTCGGAAGAGACTCTTCAGATTTCAGCCCAACTTTTGGCTATAAATACAACACTATTCTGCTCAGAATTTCACTACGAATTTTTGAGTTTCTCCTCCTTTCTTCTGCATACTTTTAGCATCAAACAAAGCAAAAAGTAAGTGTGATTTGCTACCGAACTTTGTGTTCGCTGAAACACTGGGGTTTGCAGTACCACTACACCAGTGTGTAATTCGTTCTATCCTGGGAGGAAATAATCCATAACCTTGGGTACTAGGAGGGGATTAAATTCCTTAAGGAAACATTGTGAATTCAGTGAGCTCGAATTGGTTTCTTCATTTCTGTTTATGCATATATTTGTTTGTATTTATTTATATTTCCAGAATTATTTTACAAATACATTGTAATAACAATACCTAATTAGCTAATCAAATAAAGTAATAAGGTGATATTAAATTTTTATACCACTCTTATACCTTCTTATACCTCATACCAATCGACCCCCAAGAGTTATATTTAATACTTATCATTCACTTAATACCAATGTATACATTCAATAAAACTATGTTGAAAACCAAGATAATCACTAAGCAAAGTAACATTTACGCATTTTGTAACAAAAATAAGAGAAAATGGGTCGAGTCATGGAGCGAGTTGAGTTGCGGTTTAAAGGAGTACTTTTTTCTTTTTTAAATGATTGAGTTAAATAGAAATACGAAAAGTAATATTTAATATGCTCTAAAAGTATTGAATGTCTTTTGAATTATAGGGTGTGTTTGGTACGAAGCTGGAAAATATTTTTCAATTTTCCCATGTTTGGTTGGCTTAAATATTTTGGAAAACATTTTCCTTATCAATTCATTTTCCTCCAATTGGAAGAAAATGTTTTCCTTATCAAAAGAAGGGAAAACATTTTCCAAAGCTCTTTCTCAACATTTTTCACTCTCACCAATCCACCACACTTCATCCCCAAATTTTTTATTTTTTTTTTAAATTTCAGTTTTTCCATCTACCCTCTAACCAAAAAAAAACTATTTTCTACTTTCTAAAAAAAAACTATTTTCTACTCTCTAACCAAACAATAGAAAATATTTTCCACTTACCAACCAAACAAGAAAAAATAAGTGATAAAATCACTCATTTTCCATGAAAACATTTTCTAGGAAAATATTTTTCATGGAAAACATTTTCCTTTACACCAAATACACCCATAATGCGTAAAGTATGATTTGACTTTTTACTTGTAAAACAAAGTAAATAACTTTCATAAATAGTTTTCATTAGTTAAGTGGACTTTGAGAAATGGACTCAAGAAGAAAGCTGGAAAGTGAGAATTTAGGTTGAAGAAAATAGGCCGAATGCCACGACACTCTTATGTAGAAAATAAAATAACATTTAGGAATAGAAATTTAGATAAGTAAGTGAATGTTGCAACTATATTCAATTTCCCATAACTTTCATATTAGATGTCACAACACAAACAGAGATAAATCTCTAGCTATCAAAAACGTAATCGGTTGGATTTTGATGCCCCCGGAAAGAGCCAGAAGCGTGTGTATGGACTCGACTAAACTCAATAGTTATTACATAATAATAATTTTATATTAAAAAATTTATCAAATATAAAATTAATTATTAGTGGTTAAAGTCGTTATAGTTAAAATTTAGAACTCATTAAAATTCTAGCTCCGAGTAGCCCTCTGCAGTGGCGTAACTGTCACGACCCTAGTCCACGAATCGTGAACATATCATAACGGCACCCAGTCTTCGCGACTAGGTAAGCCTAACACAATGCGGAATGTACACTTTCATGAAAGAAAAGATAAGATAACAGCGGAATGATGTAAAAAGAAATGTAATAAGTACCGCTCGTCACATGCACTTCGCCAAATACCAGAAGAAAACACAACTACCAAGACCGGAAAACTCACGAGCAACACAGACTAAGAAAGAGTACAACTGTGGCTCTATACATCAAGAGTGTCTATACAATGAATATAAGGAAATAGCGGATATCACTAATAAGAATAGAAGAAGACCCTCCAAATCTGCGGACGTAGCAGATCATACTTCGAGTCTCCTGAAGGTGCTCCTAAATCACATGTAGTGCGCCTGATATGATGTACCTGGATCTGCACAATAAACGTGTGCAGAAGAGTAGTATGTGTACACCACAGGGGTACTCAGTAAGTGCCAAGCCTAACCTCGATGGAGTAGTGACGAGGAAGGTCAGGGCCCTACCGAGAAATAATAAAAATAATGATAATAATAATATCGAGCATTTCAAATAAGAATAAGACTGAAATAATAGCAATGAAGTAAATACTGCAACCGTCTACAATTAAGCTAACAAGGAGAATCAACACAACAATGTACAAATCAACAAGTCCTGGATCTCCGAGAATTGAACCCGCAGTCCCTCTCTATACTCAGCAACTCAGGATCTCCGGGAAACGAACCCGCAATCCATATATTAGTCTCACGGGATCTCCGGGAATTGAACCCGCAGCCCGTATCTCAATATGTCAGGTTCTCCGGGAATTGAACCCGCGGTCCGTATCTCAATATCTCAGGATCTCCAGGAATCGAACTCGCAGTCCTTTACCTCTATAGCATCGGATCTCTGGGAATTGAACCCACAGTCCACAAACACAAACACAATCAATAAGAGGAAAAACACAGAGAAATATGAAGTACATAGCTACAAATTACACAAAATCCAGTCTCAACAAGTTCGAGGAAGTTCAATTAAGACAAGTAGGCACTTAGACATATAATCCTATCTAATCATGCTTCTCTAACTAACATCAGATAAGTCTTACAATTGAATCAATTAAATATAAAGGATATCACGATTTGAACAGTTCAAGTAAGGTGGTTTTTTCAACAATCTGCACAAGTACACGCCCGTCACCTCGCCTACAAGGCATTTAAATCAACACATAAATATCCTAGGGGAGAAGGTTCCCCCCACACAAGGTTAGACAAGTCACTTACCTCAATTCCGGTACAAAACCACTAAGAAACGACTCCCTTGCCATGAGTATCCGACTCCGAGTGTCCTGAATCTAGTCAAACCAATTTCACAGTGTAAATAACATCGCAAGTAACTAATTACAATGATAAAATTAAAGCTACGGCGCGAAAGTAGGTGAAATGACTAAAATACCCTTGTAGCCATCGGCTCGGAATCAAAATATTTTTATATTTTCAGAACCCTCGTACTCTCACGAGTCAAACCATATAAAGTTTATCGAAATCGGAGTTCGTTTGCCCTTCCAAGTCATCAAAGTTTCTTCTATGAAACTACCCCAATTTTGCACCACAAATCCGAAATTAAAGGAAGAAATTGAGTTTAGATTAGTGAATAATAATCACAAGGGAGTAAGAAATTGTTACCCAACAATTATCTCTGAAAAACACTCAAAACATTCCTCAAACCCGAGCTCCATAGCTTGAGTTTTTGTAAAAATGGTGAAACCCTCACGGTCAAATTATTATAACTCGTTTTGTCTGCCCGGTGATTTACTCTATGCGATCGCATGCCCACTGTTGCGATCGCATTGAATAAAAATTTACTCTCAATATTTAATGTTATACGATCGCACACCTACAATGCGATCGCATAAACAATTGTCCAGGCTCCAAAATTACTACTATGCGATTGTGAGCACGTGATTTTTGCCTTACCTGAGAAGTACTCCCAGAAAATTCAAAATAAAAATAGTTTCGTGTTGGGCATGATTTTTGTGATTTTGTGTTATTGTGGGCATGTTTATTTATTTAAATTAATAAAATACAAAAAAATATATTAGGTTTTGCATTTTTGTGTTCGATATCGAAATTACGTGATTTACATTTTTTAGGTGATATGTAATTATGTAGGATAGTGGTATTAAAAAATTAATTATGTTATAAATTAATGTATATATATATATATATATATATATATATATATATATATATATATATATATATATATATATATATATATATATATATATATATATATATATATACATATACATATACACATGATACATCATGGAGTCTAGTTGCAAAACAAAGAAGAAATCAGAACTGGGCCGTCTCCAATTCGTTAAAGGACCAGGCCCACACTAACTCAATACCCAGCCCAAATACCCGTCCAAGCTTCAGCCTGTGTAACGCTTGATCCGGACCGTTGGATTTTATAATCCAACGGCCCAGATTAATCCATAAATCCCCAAATACATTCAGACTATGACTTAACCAAACGACACCGTTTGGTTTAAGTGAGGGGATCCTGATCGTTGATCGTAAATGATCCAACGATCAGGATTCAATCTCATATCTCGTATATAAGGCTCATTCTCATACCCCGCCCCCCCCCCCCCCCCCCCCCCCCGCTTCGTCTCTCAGAAGCTCTCAAAGACCCAGCATAACGCCGCCCTCCTCCGCCGTGCTCCGCCTGCCGGAAATCGCCTCACGGCGGTTCCGGTAGGCCAACGGCCACCATTTTAACACCAAATCTTCCTCTCACCTCCCCCATTACGAATCCGGCGTTAGTTATCTTCGAATGTTACTCGAACGCTTCGAATATCAATTCGAAGGTCGCCGGAATCTGACGATCATCCCAATCCACCCCAAACTCACCCCAAACCTTCCCATGACCTCCCTCATACCCCCACCGGGCTTAGTTCTGTTCGAATCTTGCCAAAACCAGCCGAGCCCCAAAATCTAGGCCATGAACCCTAATTGCGATTTTTGCCTAATTGAGGTCTAATAGACCTTAATTGGGATGGTTTCACCATTGAAAACATCTCAATTAAGGTCCGTTGACCTCAAAGAACAAAGGTCCGAGCCAAATTGAATCCAAGGTGGGTCCGAAGTTCATTCGAATACAGTTTTCTCCTCACATGGTATTTGTCTTTTCTTTCTTTATATGTTAATGTTAATAATGTGAATTTTATACTTCATTTCCCCCTTTAGTTGTCTATTCTCTTCATCTCCAGTATACTCCTTATCCGGTCAATTCCCAGTTCTATCTGTGTTAATTCGATGCTCACTGCTTTGAATGCATAGTTTATTTAGCGTCGTCAATGAGTTGATTCATTTGTGTGATTGTTCATGTAAGTGTATGCCTGTATGCAATTCATTAGTTTAGGGGGCTGTTACTGTTTGATTCCGGATTAAGGGGGTTAATTGGTTATAGTTAATAGGTTGATTAGTATTAATTTTTAAATGCCCTGCCCATAAGAGAGGCTAGTGGAACCTGCCATACAGCAGGGTATCCCACTAAGCCTCATGTGAATCACTAGTTTAATACTTTAGTCCATACCTGGACATTGAATGATGGAGGTTGCAGGGAGTATGATGGGTTGGGGGATTCAGTGTAAGGGGGGTAACCTTAGGGGGCTGCTGGTCGACTATAAGAAGAGATACAGACTGGAGAATAGGGGGAGCAAGAACAGAGTACCTGGAGAGAAAAGGAGGCAGCAAAGATACATTTTTGAAAACCATAAAAGAGAAAGATAGAAAAGTACTGTTTGATTGGCTTCTTTGTTACTGTTTCGTTTGTTTGGTTGCTGAAGCCCTGTTTTGCCATTCTTTGGCTACTGCTGGTTGATTGTTGCTGTTGTTAGTCCATTGTTGTTGTTGTTTTTGGGTTGGTGTGCTGAGATCGATTGTGTGTTATCTGCTGAGTTTGGAAGTATCGAGCCACTGGCAGTGCTGTTATTTTGTCACTGGCAGTACTGTTTTGGGATTGCTTGGTCATTAGTGTTGCTGCCTGGTTGATTTTTGTTGTTGTTGATCCAGTTGTTGCTGCTGTGCTACTGTGGTTAACTGCCACTGGTTGTTGGTCGTGTGTATTGAGTGTTTGTGGCTGTTGGTTGATTATTGTTGAGGCTGGTCCAGTGTTGTTGCTGTGCATATTGTTGCTGGTCCAGTGTTGTTCTTCTGGTGTTGTCTATTACTGTTCTATTGGTTTGGACACTGTTTGATTGCTGCTTGGCTCAAGTTTAGCCATTGGTTCATTAATTGGTAGAGTTTGATCACTGTTGGTTTGTTGGGGCTATAGCTGGTTCATTGGTTGTTTTGGTGTTGAGTTGTTGCTGTTGTGTCTATTGAGTTTGCTGCTGGTCTATCATTGTTGCTGTGGTGTTTACTATGTGGTCGTTGTGTTCACTGTGTTGCCACTGGTTGCTCCTGTTACTGTTGCTGCATTGCCACTGCTCACTCATCTTCGTTCTTCCGCATTCCAGGTACACATCCCTGTTGTTGTAATTCCTTGGTTCGAAAAGAATGAAGCCTGAAGCTTATGTTTGAAGTCTGTTGAAACATGTAGTCGTCTAAAGTTCTTATGTTTAATTACGTTCTGTTATTTTCTAATTAAGTTTGTATTGCTAGTCTTGGTTATGGAAAAGTGTAGCTAGACCAAAGATACACTGTCATTAGATAAGCACGTAAACTTGAATTAGTCTGTTGTATCTCTATTCAATCTTCTCTGCTCATGTGTGTAATCTCCAAATCTGTTAACGTTAGACCTTATGTTAAAAGCAAAATTAGCTAGGGAGTTATTACTCAACTGAATGACGTAATTAGATTAAAGGAGTCGGGGGTGCATTTCATGTGACCCAACCCCAATTTCGGGCAAGAGCAAATAAAGCGTGTCAGGAACCACAGGCGCATTTCATGTGGTGTGGTTCGTAGCAAGTTTTAAATAATTTGGAATCAACTCCTAAGTAAAATATAGTGGGATGTAGTTCGCTTTAGATTTGAATCAAAGGTGCGCCTCGCCCAATAGTTACACTAATCGCACAGCCTTCATAAATGTACATATAAAATACTTAGATTTTGAGATGCGTCGCTTCTTAACGAATATCACGCCCTTCTCAACAGTGTAAATAAGTAGTCGATCCGGGCGCATATTTTAGTTCTATCTTCTTAAATACGGGTGTGCATTTCATGCGACCCGAATCCAAACCCCGAAATGTTGAATAAGAATATGTCGAGGATCCGGGTGCATTTCATGTGACGTGATCCGAAAGCATATTTTTAAGCAATTTTCTCTTTCGTAAATCATAACCAATAATAAAAGCGGTAAAGGGATATTAACTTGCACTAAATACATAATTGTAAAAAGCAGATAGATAAGCCAAACACGACAGTTGAGCGACCGTGCTAGAACCACGGAATTCGGGAATGCCTAATACCTTCTCCCGGGTTAATAGAATTCCTTATCCGGATTTCTGGTTCGCGGACTGTTAAATAGAGTCATTCTTTTCCTCGATTCGGGATTTAACCGGTGACTTGGGACACCGTAAATCTCCCAAGTGGCGACTCTGAAATAATTAAAATAAATCCCATCTCGATTGTCCTTTAATTGGAAAAACTCTTTGCATCCTCGCGGGTGCGTAAAAAAGAGGTGTGACAGCTCTGGCGACTCTGTCCCCGCGATCGCATAGAACAAATGACTTCAAGGGACCTAATGCCACAATACACTATGTGATCGCACCAATAGCCATGTGATCGCATAGAGCAAGGTTACGAACCTATGCGATCGCATCCCAGCCTATGCGATCGCATAGAAAAACTCAGAAGCTGAAATTCATCCTTCTATACGATTGCATCACCCCTATGCGATCGCATAGAATATCCGTCTGCAACAAATACCAGCAATCAATAGCATTTCTAAAATGCAAGAATTGGTCCGATTGGACCCCCGGATTCACGCCGAGCCCCCCAAAACCCCAACGAAAACCACCAACCTACCCCAAAACACGATACGAACTTGTTCCAATCATAAAAACAAGCCCTTAAACACGGAAATCATCAAATCAAGGCGGATTCAAGCCTAAGTTTCAACCAAAACTTCTGAAACCTACATGTTATCAAAAACCCGACCAAACAATGTCCGAATGACATGAAAATTTACAGACGTATCCAAAATTACCTAACGAAGCTACTACAACTGTCAGAATTCTATTCCGACTCCCGGATCAAAATCTCACCTATTGGTCGGATTTCCAAAAATTCCAAACTTTGGCATTTCAAGCCTAAATGAGCTACAGACCTCCAAAACACATCCCGAATGCGCTCCCAACCCCAAAATCACCTAACGGAGCTAATGAAACCATCAGATTTCCGTTCCGAGGTCGTCTTAACACTCTTCTGAATACAGGCCATTTTTCAACTATAAAGCTCTTATTTAGGGACTAAGTGTCCCAAAACACTTCAAATTTCAGAACCGAACCTCCCGGCAAACCACAATAGCATAAATGAACTTAGAGGAAACAGTTAATTGGGGATCCCGGCGTAAATTTCAAAAATGACCGGCCGGGTCGTTACATCTTCCCACACTTAAAGATTCGTTCGTCCTCGAACGAGCATAGAAAACATACCTGGAGTGGTGAAGAGATGAGGGTACTAGTTGCACATATCCTGCTCGGTCTCCCAAGTCGCCTCCTCGGCCGGCTGACCCCGCCACTGAACCTTTACTGAAGCGATGTTCTTTGACCTTGGCTTCCTGACTTGCCTGTCCAGAATGGCCACTGGCTCCTCAACATAAAACAGATCCTTATCTAGCTGAACAGAAGTGAAATCCAGCACGTGCGACGGGTCACCATGGTATCTCCGGTGTATAGAGACATGAAATACGGGATGGACTCCGGCTAGGATGGGAGGTAAGGCCAGCTCATAAGCAACCTCCCCAACACGCCTCAAAATCTCAAAAGGGCTAATGAATCTCGGACTCAGCTTCCTCTTCTTCCCAAACCTCATGACGCCCTTCATGGGCGAGACCCGAAGTAGAATCCGTTCGCCAACCATAAAAGGCACATCGTGGACCCTCTTGTCCGCATAACTCTTCTGTCTGGACTGGGCCGCACAGAGTCTGTCCTGAATTACCTTTACCTTATCCATTGCATCCTAGAGAATCTCAGTACCTAGCGGCCTGGCCTCGCCCAACTCGAACCAACCCACGGGGGACCAGCACCTCCTACCATATAGGGCCTAACTCACGCACGCACGGGGCTTATCCTATAAAATCTGAATAGTGCGCTCGGACTGGCCATCAGTCTGGGGTGAAACGCTGTGCTCAGCTCCACCCGAGTGCCTAGCTCCTGTTTTACGGCTCTCCGGAATCGTGAAGTGAACTGAGTGCCTTTATCTGAAATGATGGAAACTGGAATACCATGCGGCCGGACTATCTCCCTGATGTAGATCTCCGCCAGTCACTCCGATGAGTAAGTAGTGCTCACCGGTATGAAATGGGTGGACTTGGTCAGCTGATCCACAATGAAACAAATAGAATCAAACTTCCTCACAGTCCGTGGAAGTCCAGATACGAAGTCCATGGTGATGCGCTCCCACTTCTACTATGGGATCTCAATCTGTTGTAGCAACCCACCCGGACGCTGATGCTCATACTTCTCCTCCTGGAAGTTGAGGCACCTAGAAACATAGTCAACTATATCCTTCTTCATCCGTCTCCACCAGTAATGCTGCCTCAAGTCCTGATACATCTTCGCGGCACCCGGATGGATTGAATATCACGAGCTATGGGCCTCGGCAAGAATCAGCTCTCGAAGATCATCTATATTGGGCACACAAATATGCCCCTGCATCCTCATCACTCTGTCATCCCCGATGGTGACATCTCGGGCATCACCACGCCGAACCTTAAAGATCGTGCAAATAAGGGTCATCAAATTGTCGCTCTCTGATACGATCAAATAGAGAAGACCGATAAACCACACAGGCCAGAACCCGGCTGGGCTCCAAAAGATCCAGTCTAACAAACTGCCTGGCTAAAGCCTGAACATCCATCGCGATAGGCCTCTCCGAAGCTGGTAGATATGCCAAACTCCCCAAACTCTTCGTCCGGCGACTCAAGGCATCGGCAACTACATTAGCCTTGCCTGGATGATAGAGAATAGTAATATCATAGTCCTTCAACAGCTCCAACCATCTCCTCTGACGCATGTTCAGGTCCTTCTGCTTAAGCAAATGCTGCAAGCTCCGATGATCAGTGTAAATCTCACAAGGAACCCCATACAAATAATGACGCCAAATCTTCAAGGCGTGAACAATGTAAGGATCTGAACCTCTTCATGGAGAGGCAGACTAAATCAATATTATCAATAAAAGTTATTAATGCTTCTTCTCCTAATTTTGAATGTTTATTATCATTCTTTTCACATGGTTCATGAATTATTACGATTTGCTATAATTTACCCATATATATATATATATATATATATTATTTTGCATTAAAAAAAATGACAACATTTTGAGTCATTTGACTCATACTAACTAACTAACAATATTAAAACTAACCATTCTTCACGTATACGTAATACTGGGGGGTGAACATAGGCCGGGTTGGTTCAAATTTTACAATTACCAAACTAAACCACTTATATTGGATTATTAAATCTAAAGATCAAACCAAATCAATAAACTCGTGTTTTTCACTCTTTTCGGGTTTTTCGGATTTTTTTCGGTAAAATCTCCGTAGAACAAAACATATAAATTGTGCTCAAAATATTTCTTTAATCCTAGTAAGATACAACTATACAAAGTATTTTTCAAGAAAATAATACAAAATATAAAAATATCATGGCATTATCCTAAAATATTCAACAATAAAGACAATAAAATTATGTAATATAAATATTGCTAATGAATAAGCTATAATAAAAATAAAAATAATCTAAAAGTAATAAGTCATGATAAAATAAGTAGAATAATAAGGGAGTTTCAATCACATGACTAAACACTAATAGGGAAAAAATAAAAATATGTTATGCATTTTTATCTAAATTATTGCAAAACAAAATATAATTATGCAATACATTCTCGTTCATAGTATTGATTAAATGTCTTTGTTAGCATTAGTATTGATCTAATATTCGTTTAGGCTTTTGTTAGCATTATTTAGTTTACTAATGTTAATAGGTATAAAACTTATTGGAAATTCAAAAGTTCTAAGTCCAATCTTAAAAGATATAATTATGATTTTTTTAAGAAATATTTATAAATTACATCACAATAAGTATATTTATATATTAAATATATCTAATATTTCTATATATGTAATGTCGGGTTGATTCGATTTCGGTTTGACTTTCTTTAGTTAAAACCAAACCAAACCAATTATGATCGGATTTTTTTTCCCACACCAAACCAAATCAAACCAGACCATAGTCAAATTTTTTTTCTCGGTTTGACTCAGATTATAGGATTGGTACGATTTATCGGTTTCCTTCGTACACTTATAATTTTTTTTATCATAGGGTGTACGCTTGACCCTCGGGTAGCTATGCCGCTGCTAGGAGTCCGGAACCTAAATAACTATCAAATAAACAAAAAATACCCTTTTAAAATTAAAAAAAATTATGAAACTAGGCAATTCGCAGTATAAAACTACGAATTGCACTAACGGCTGTTAGTGCAATTCGCAGTTTTTTTTTTCAAACCCCTCCCAAATTAGGAGGATCTATAGTGTTTCCACACTTCCCCTCCACGATGACTCGAACCCAGGACCTAACGGTCGTAGGTGGATGTGCTTACCAACTGAGCAAGCCTCACTTGTCCAATTCGCGAATTGGGGTTTTTTATTTTTTTATTTTTAAAATGGCTATGTTTTGAAAATTGGCCTATTTCGCTGTTTTGTACTGCGAATTAGGCTATTTCGCAGTACAAGGCTGCAAATGGGGCCCACTTTTAATTAAAATTCATAATTCGTAGTTTTGTAGTGCCAATTTCATTGAAAATTGCTCAAAATTTCCTTATTTATAGACGATTGAACTTCATCAAAATTCCATCAACACTTAAACTTCAAACAAACGCTTATTCTCTCTTCTCCTTATCAATCCATTTTTTATAATGTCCGAAGTTGTCAAAATAAGGGTTTCATTATATTGGGGGGGTGAGGTTGTTGTTGATAATAACTCAGTGAGGTATAGCTCTCCTCCACAGTGTCATGTTAAATTGCCGCTTAATATGGAGTACGATACTTTGGTATCGTTGTTACGTAAAAAATGAGTGAGCGGAGGCGTTCGGTTAGCATTAAAGTAACCGGAAGATTTCCTTATTCAGTGACTCCGCATGGGTTTGCTTATTATTCTGAGTTTAACATTGACGATGATGAAAGTCTTAGAGATTTTTGCGGGTTCCGGACGAATATAGAGAATACATTGTAATAAAATTATTAGAAATGTATGTCAAGGTTGAAGACCTTAGTAGTAATGAGGGAGTGCGTATAAGTGATAACCCCCAATCATCGAATGGTTATTTTGGAGGAGCATTAGGCGGACATGTTGGAGTTGGAAGAGGTTCTCTTGATTTGAAGTTGTCACCACAGGCGAATGAGCAGCCAGAAAATAATGTTACTACTTCGTATAATCAACAAGACGACCGGCAAACTTATATTTAGTGAAATTTTTTTCTTGATGTTTTATTTGGATTTGTATTTATAGTTCTAATTTTCATAGGGTGTACAGTCCGGATTTGAATTTGACAAATTATGACCACGTCCCTAGTTGGAATTTGCAAAACTCTACAATATTGGAGTACGGTGGTCCCTCTGGTAGTTATCAACAACCTTAAGAAAGCCAGCATGAAACTTCAAGACAATACGATTTGTAAGTAAAGTGATATAGTGATATGTACATTTAAATTTCAAGACAATACGATTAGGATACTTAAATTTTTGTTGGTTATATGCAGTGAAAACGAGCTTCTTGAAGCTCCTGGACTAACATAGTTGCCCGTAGACGATGTTTTTACTCGTGACTTAGCAGATGCGCAGAGTCAGGAGGATGATAGTGATTACGATAACAATGCGGATGAGTTTGGTGATGAGACACCCTTCCGTGAGGAGGGTGATGATGTGGAGGGTGACGATGAGGAGGAGGAAGTGAATGTGGAGCCTGATTTGACTAGGGAGCATGTTCCTCCCCCCCTCCCCCGTTAGACGAAGAGTGTATGAATCCCACGTGCCTTTTCATGAGAGAAATATTCCATACCTTGATAATTTGCCCGCCATGCGTAATGTTGATGCATTGACAAGGGATGATGATGAATTAGGATCGAAGATGTGGGATGAATGTAGACCAGCTGCTGTTACAAAGGGCATGTATTTCCCTGACAAAGCTCGCCTAGTTAGGGCTGTAAAAATCTATAGCATAAGGGAGTGTCGTGAGATGACGATAAGTGAGTCAACAACGGATAGATACAAGGCTATATGTCATAGGTGGTTCTTGGGCTGTCATTGGATGCTCCGTGCTACAAAGAAAAAATCTGGTTTGTGGAAAGTTGGTAAATTTATTAGCGATCATAGATGTGAAATGGACACATTCAATGAGAACCACTTCAACCTGGATGTTGACTTGATTTCCCTTGTCTTGGTTCCATTTTTGGATTTGTCTATTAGATTTAAGATTAAAGAGTGTATTACAGCTGTCCACAAGGAGTATGGTTGTACTATAACTAAAAGAAAGGCATATCTCGGTCGCAAACGAGCCTTTGAACTAATTTATGGCGACTGGGATAAGTCCTTTTCAAATCTTCCCAGGTACATGGCTGCACTGCAACAATTTAACCCCGGTACTATTGTTGAATGGAGGCGCGAGCGAAGTCCTGGCAGTTCGGAATTTATATTCAACTATCTATTTTGGTCATTTAAACCAGCAATAGATGGTTTTGTGCATTGTCGTCCTGTAATTTCCATAGACGGTACTCATGTCTATGGAAAGTATGATATTAAGCTTTTGATTGCAGTTGCTATAGATGCCAACGGCCAAATATTTCCACTTGCTTTTGCCATTTGTGCGAACGAAAGTGAAGAGACGTGGACTGTGGATGCAACTCCGCCATGAACGCTCTAATCAATGATAGCTGGACACGACAACCACCAAGGTCGCCCTCCGGGTGCAAACCTGTCATCCGTCCCATCGCATCCGCCAGCTGTGCGCGGGTCATCCGTCTCCACTCCTGGGGCAGTGTCAATGCGCGGCCCTCAATGCGCAATCCATACAACACCTGCACATCGTGGAGAGTGATCGTAGCCTCTCCAGTAGGCGGGTGAAATGTATGCGTCTCTGGTCGCCACCGCTCTATCAACGCTGTGATGAGCGACCAGTCAAGCTGCATCCGTCCCAGCTTAAATATGTTGTACAAGCTGGTCTGCTCTAGAAGGTGTACAACTCGTGGATGAAAGGGATGCTGCGTCAAAAACTCCCACAGATCGTCCGGCCTCCTGGGGCGTATAGTCTGAAGAGCTAGCTGCTCTCCCAAATAAACGATGACCTATGGTCACCCTGCAGTACTAATAATCCTTCTTCCGAAGGTCCAGGGTTTGCAGGTCGACGAGATGCCATGTCGTGTACTATAAATAACAAAAATTAATTATTGCATAAATGAATACACACTATTAATTAATTAAATTACGTATAATTTTATAAATTTAATATAATGGTTGTTTAAAGGTTCCAGGCTTGATTTTTGAGGCCCAGGACCACATAATAATAATTAATTATTCTAACTCTCAATTTTAATATTTTCATAATTTTGTTAACTTAATTAATTAAATTACGTATAATTTAATATAATTGTTGTTTAAAGGTTCCAGGCTTGATTTTTTAGGCCCGGGAACACATAATAATGATTAATTATTATAAATCTCAATTTAAATAATTTCATAATTTTGTTAACTTAATTATTACGTATAATTTAATATAATGGTTGTTTAAAGGTTCCAGATTTGATTTTTTAGGGTCGGGAACACATAATAATGATTAATTATTATAAATCTCAATTTTAATAATTTCATAATTTTGTTAACTTAATTAATTAAATTACGCATAATTTAATATAATGGTTGTTTAAAGGTTCCAGGCTTGATTTTTAGGCCCGGGAACACATAATAATGATTAATTATTATAAATCTCAATTTTAATATTTTCATAATTTTGTTAACTTAATTAATTAAATTACGTATAATTTAATATAATGGTCGTTTAAAGGTCCAGGCTTGATTTTTTAGGCCCGAGAACACATAATAATGATTAATTATTATAAATCTCAATTTTAATAATTTCATAATTTTGTTCACGTAATTAATTAAATTACGTATAATTTAATATAATGGTTGTTTAGAGGTTCTAGGCTTGATTTTTTAGGCCCGGGAACACATAATAATGATTAATTATTATAAATCTCAATTTTAATATTTTCATAATTTTGTTAACTTAATTAATTAAATTACGTATAATTTAATATAATGGTTGTTTAAAGGTCCAGGCCTGATTTTTTAGGCCCGGGAACACATAATAATGATTAATTATTATAAATCTCAATTTTAATATTTTCACAATTTTGTTAACTTAATTAATTAAATTACGTATAATTTAATATAATGGTTGTTTAAAGGTTCCAGGCTTGATTTTTTAGGCCCGGAAACACATAATAATAATTAATTATTATAAATCTCAATTTTAATATTTTCATAATTTTATTAACTTAATTAATTAAATTACGTATAATTTAATATATTGGTTGTTTAAAGGTTCCAAGCTTGATTTTTTAGGCCCGGGAACACATATTAATGATTAATTATTATAAATCTCAATTTTAATATTTTCATAATTTTATTAACTTAATTAATTAAATTATATATAATTTTATAAATTAAATATAATGGTTGTTAAAATGTTCCAGACTTGATTTTTAGGCCCGGGAACACCTAATAATGCTTAATTATTATAAATATCAAATTTTAATATTATCATAATTTTATTTATGATAACTTGATAAAAATATCAAAATATAATAAATTCATACTAAGACTCTACGCTAAAATTTTATAAGGCTCTACGCTACAAGGCTCTACGCTAACATGATATACAATAACATATTAAAGTAATACTAACACAATAAATATACCAACATTATAAATGTTATTTAACATGGTAAATTACTGCTAACATTACGCACATGGTATATACAACATATAACATAAATACAATTAACATTTCTTTGTTATATAATATAAAACTAACACTAACATATTTTCTAGTAATTTATAAAATAAAATTAATTCAAATACCTCAAATTAAAGCTGTAAAACTGAAATTTTGTAACCGAAACCGTGTCCAACACTATCTCTGTGTGGGGCCCACTTGTGTTGCACTTGAAGGGGACGGGTGGGACCTCGAAATCTATTTTTTGACAAAAATTTGGAGAGAAAATGAGAGGGGGCCGAGAGAATTTGAGTTGGATTGGAGTGAAAAATCAAAGTGTTAAAATGAAGAGGGGGGCGGATTTATCTAGGGTAAAACGCAGTATTGTACTGCGAAATACAATTCGCAGTACAAACTGCGAATTGCATTTCGCAGTACAATATTGCATTTTACCCCTTTTTATAAAGAATTTTTTTTTGTTCGTTGCCAATTACCCCTATTTTTTAAAAAAAAAAAATTAATGTATTTCGCAGTATAAAATTGCGAAGCAGAGTTTTATACGGCAAAATGGTTATTTTGGTTTTTTTTTTTAAATTTTAAAAATGTAGTTTTTGTATAATCGATAGTTATTTAGGTTCCGGACTCCCGCGGCTAGTGCTGCTTCCTCTTTGTGTTTCACGTTTTACTTTGTTTTTTCGGCAAGTGTATGAAACTGTACGAGAAGGACCCACCACGTGATCCATTAACTTGATATGATCGTACATTTTTTACAGCTCATATATATTCATCGTGCAAGGCAAGGACGCTTTTTTGTCGCCAGACAATTAAAGTTAAAGGGTGAAAATGAAAGGAGTTCTATTTTGGAATCTTCTGGATTTGAAGTGAAGACACCAAGAAACGAAGTGTCTAGAACATGTTAGATTTTAGTGAATAATGATATAATGAATGAATAGTCAGTATATCTATCACTTGTAAAAGAAAGATAAGTGCTATATACATCATACATGCAATGAGTAACAAGTGTCCCAACAACTTAAAATGGGGAATAAAAATGTACTCATTATAGAACGGAGAATAATGAGTGGAGATTTGAACTAAACAATTAATCATATCTCAAATCGTTATTTTCAATTATTATTTGTTTGTTTTTCTGTGACTTGTATAATTACCAAATTAAACTAACAAATATTTCCTTTATTTATGATTAATATGTTTAATGTTACCTAATTGAAAGGAAAAAAAAGTACTTACCTCAAGAAATAGAAATATTATTTTTGATAGACTCTCGCCTCAAGAAAAATGAAATGAGAAAAAAGAGAATAAGAAGAAGAAAGAAATAAAGAAGAGGGAGACAAAAGACGCTAAGGAAAAAGGAAAGAAAAAGAGAAGCCGAAAAAAAAATCAAATAATAACAATCTGGAAATACAATACATGAAGGGAACGAAGCAATAAGCAAATACTAGAGGTCAAAGAATACAAAAAACAAGAGCGCTACTAATACTACTGGTAAAGAACGTGAAACTCTCGAATACCTACTAGTCCTTCTACCCTAATCATCGACCTCCACACCCTTCTATCCCGGTGTTTACCTCGAAAATAGGAGTAAAAGTTAAATATGATTTGTAATTTTAAAGATATGTGATTTAGTTCAATATCAATTAATAATCAAGAAATATGAAGCAATAATCAAAAAAGATAAGTGAATCAAATGAATAATACTTGACAGTAGTGACCTCGAGATGGTCTGAGGGCAATAAAGTAAGAAAAGTAGAGTAAGAACAACAAAGCTAAAGAACAATATTGATGAACAATTGACGAAAAGGTAGAGAATATATTCTTTTCTCAGTGCTAAGATGGTGTTACAAATGATTGTGATCCCATTTATATAATAGGGGAACCTTCTCTTGAATTCTCAAAAAAACTTCTGTCGCTCCATCCCCGCAGGGGCAGAGAACTCGTCGCTGTCTCGGTCCTTAAAGAAGGAATATTTTTATTTACAATAGGGAGTATTCTTGTTAAACCTACCTAACCGCCTAGAACGTAATCGTACAACCCTATTCCGGAATTTGCGCCATGACTTTGGGGACGTGGCAGAAATCTAGCTCGCTCTGGTACAAATTCATAATGGTAGGCATACTAGAACCTGGTGTACCTCATACTCATATCTTCGGGCACTGTGCTCTATCTTTGAGTTTGATTCTGGTCCCCTAGTCTCGAATCTCGACTTCACCCGAACTCGGGCTCGTGACGGACCCTCAAGATTATAAATTGGAGGCATACGATTTGAACTGTATACAGATAATCCCCGCGCTTTTTATAATAAGATAATAAAAAGTGATTTGACCCTCGATTTTGTCATGACCCAGATTTTCCATCCTCGAAGTCGTGATGGTGCCTACTAATGTGAGCTAGGCATGCCGACTATCCAATAAATTTACTTTCACTTCCCCATTTTATGGTCCTTTAGCAATTATGAGTAATAATTTAAATACAACATAATTATAACAAGCGGAAGAAAACAATAAAACTACTGAGTATGTCACTGTTTAAGCAAGTCTACCCTGAACTAGAGTCACAACTTCACAAAAAGTTTAAGAATACTACAAACATGGTCTGAATGAAATATAAAGTCTGTCTCTGAATAAATAAAAGCAGCAAGAGGTAAGATAGGAGGAGACGACAAGTTCCGCGAACGTCTACAAGACTACCTTGTGTTGCCTGTGTGGACTGAAGACAACGCCCTCACTGCGGTCCAAATGTTCCGGTATCGATATCTGCACACAGTGCAGAGTATAGTATCAGCACAACCGACCCCATGTTCAGGTAATTGCCTAGCCTAACCTCGGCGAAGTAGTGATGATGCTAGGACTAGACTACCAAATAAACCTGTGCGGTTAAATCATATACAGTAAAAAATAGAAACAGATAATTACCACTAAAGTGTGGTGGGGGAAACATGCTTCGGGGAGTAACAGATAACATCAGAACAACTATAGAGAAACATAAGAAATGCCCTAAATCAATTACGAGCAAAATAAGGAAATAGAATAACATGTACAGACGTAATACCATTGCAGGCGTGCAACTCGGTCTCATTTCATATGATATCGTTGCAAGCGTGCAACCCGCTCCCATTTCTTAAACTACCATTGCAGGCGTGCAACCCACTCCCACTTCACATATCACCATTACAGGCGTGCAACCCGACCCCATTTCATATATTACCGTTGCAGGCATGCAAGCCACTCCCATTTTATATATTACCGTTGCATACGTGCACCCCGTTCCCATTTCTTTTATCAATACCAATCAAAAGAATCCCGGTAAGGGTACAATAAAATAATAACAAATATTCTGGCAAGGGAACAGTAATGATAATAACATCCCGACAAGGGATAAATAATGATAATAACATCACGACAAAGAAACAGTAATAAAAATCCTGATATAAAGCACAATGAACAACAACAGAGTCATAACAATTACAATACAAGACTCACGGGCATGCTTGACACCGACATATAGATACTCGTCACCATGCCTATACGTCGTACTCCACAGTTAACATGTAGCCATGGTCTCTCGAGGAGTGTGTTATACCTCATGTCACATTCGATCACATAAAACTTTGTATTTTGTATGGTCCTGGCTACGTTTACTGGCAAGATAATTTCTCTCTTTGTTGTTTCGCTTGCTATGTTTAAACCATTTAGGAACCGAGATGCAGGTACAATATGATTTTGTAGGCCGAGTTATTCAATTACCCTTGATTTGATTATGTTCGCCGAGCTACCTGGATCTGTAAACACGTGATTTTTGACCCTCCCCGAGATTTTCTATATTTCTAGCATAAAATATTTAGTTTAGTTTTAATATAGCTATTTTAGTTAAATTTGACTCTTTTACTTTATTTTTACCTCAAAATGGAAAAATAACAAAAATATAGTTTTATTAATGTTTCGTAGTCATTTTAAACTTGAAAAATGCAAAAATAGTACTTTATATTTTTATCTTTTTATTAAAAACGAAAATTACAAAAATAATTTTTTATTAATATTTTGTAGTCATTTTAAACTTGAAAAAAATAGTTTTATTTTAATTATGAGTATTATAGTTATTTTTGATTACCTAGGATTAATTAAATAACACCATTCTCGGTTCCGGGCGAAGAATAATATTTGGGTTCAAACTACCCGGTTTTATAATTTTCGGACATAGCCCGTAATAACCCGACACTACACTAAGGGGGGGGGCTCACATGAAGGGGGGAATGCACATGCACACACACTACAAAACACATGCACACACACTACAAAACACATGCACACACACTACAAAACACATGCACACATGACATGGAGGAAAATGCATAATGCACACACATGCACACATGCACACTACTTGAAAAATTAAAATAAAAGGAAGCAAGAAAACGGGCAAAGGGGGTGGTCTCTGGACGAAAGAAAGAAAAGGAGAGGAAGCAAAAAAAACGAGAAGAAAAAAGAGAGAGAGGCGGACAGGAAGTGATTGGAAAACAAAAAGCAAAAAGAAAGCAAAAGGAAAGCAAATATAACGGCAGCAAGAGAAAAAAAAAAAAAGGAAGCAAAGGGAATTGAAAAAAAAGGAAGAGAAAGCTCTCTGGAACGGCAAAAAGAATTGAAGAACAAAAGAATTGGGAAAAACGAAATTGAAAGGAAAAGAAAGAAAAAGCTACAAGAAGGATAAGAAGAGAAAACGGCAGTGAGGATTGGAAAAGAAAAAAAGAAAACGAAAGGCACGGCAGAGAGAAAAACGAAGCAATAAGAGGTAACGAAAAGAAACCACCAGCTCCCTCCGTCGTTGTTCGTCGTCCGACGAGGTATAACTTCAGTCGAGGTCGTCGTTTGGTTCGAGTTCTGTCCGGAGAGGTCGAGGTTTGAGATCGTCATAAAAGGTTCGTTTTCTCGTTGTGTACGTTGAAAAAATATGCAGAAATAAAGATGCATGTTCTTTTCCGATATTGTTCTTCTCGCTAATATTTTGGATCGTTTCGTATTTGATTTAGTTTCGTATGGTTCGGACTATTTTTGTAAATATATGATTTTGTTGAACATGCAATGTCGAAGTTAGCTAATGAAAATGACTAATCCTTCATATGCTCGCCAACTAGTTATGCTTCCATTGTTTATGTAGTTGTTCACCATAGTCTTGAATTTGCTCACTTAATTAGCTACTCGTATGTTTACTTGAATTGGTTATAGTTGAGCACGATGTTGTCACATTATGGAAATTGGTTCATTATTCTTTAACTGAACGACGTAATTAGATTGAAGGAATCGGGGGTGCATTTCATGTGACCCGACTCCAATTTTGAACAAGGTTAAATAAAGCGTGTCGTGAACCACAAGTGCATTTCATGTAGTGTGGCTCGCAACATGTTTTAAATAATCTTGAATTAACTCTCAAATAAATATAGCGGAATGTAGTTTGCTTTTAAATTAGAATTAGAGTTATGCCTCGCCTAACAAAAATTGTACAAATCGCGGGGCCCTCATAAATGCATATGCAAAATATTTAGATTTCGAGATGTGCCGTTTCTTAGCGAATTTCCCGGCCTTCTCAAAAATGTAAATAAGTAATCGCTCTAGGCGCGTATTTTAATAATTTTACCTTCTTAAATACGGGCGTGCATTTCATGCGGCCCAAATCCAAATCCCAAAATGTTGAATAAGAATGTGTCGAGGATCCGGGTGCATTTCATGTGACGTGATTCGAAACATATTTTTAGGCAACATTCTCTTTCGTAAATAATAATAATAATAATAAAAGCGGTAAAGGGATATTAATTTGCATTAAGTATATAACTGTAAAAATCAGATAAATAAGCCAAACACGACAGTTGAGCGACCGTGCTAGAACCACGGAATTCGGGAGTGCCTAATACCTTCTCCCGGGTTAATAGAATTCCTTATCCGGATTTCTGGTTCGCGGACTGTTAAATAGAGTCATTCTTTTCCTCGACTCGGGATTTAACCGGTGACTTGGGA
Source organism: Nicotiana noctiflora (assembly GCA_032618575.1). Lineage (NCBI taxonomy): Eukaryota > Viridiplantae > Streptophyta > Magnoliopsida > Solanales > Solanaceae > Nicotiana > Nicotiana noctiflora. The sequence goes on from JASVEL010010356.1 coordinate 122,176, forward strand.
CACCATAAATCTCCCAAGTGGCGACTCTGAAATAATTAAATAAATCCCGTCTCGATTGTCCTTTAATTGGAAAAACACTTTGCACCCTCGCGGGTGCGGTAAAAAAGAGGTGTGACAGCTCTGGCGACTCTGCTGGGGATGATAAACCCAGAACCACTGGTTCAGGGTTTAAGAATTCGAGCTTGGAATAATTGTTGTATTTGGTTTATTTATTATCTGATTTTATGTTTGTATTAATGTGCTAAATATTGTTTTTACTGCTTTGATATTTTTGAACTGTACATATAAATTGTGCCGAAACCAATCTCCTCTCTGAGTCTTCTAAATCATGAAGAAGGGTGCACTTCGTGTGACTTCTTTTCTGTATAGTGTCTAATCCCCACCTTAGAACGAGGTTTGGATAAGTTGCAAAACCGGTGAAGCTTCTGTATTCCCGGGTTGCTGCCTCCTCCTCGGCTCGAGTTGTCCGCTCGGGTAAGCCAGGGTCTAGAACAATAAACCCAGGTTTTTAAACCTAGAATAACGAAGCTTCATGCCGGATCCCTAGTAGGAACGTTTATTTGCATCATGTTGCATTTGACTTAGGGAACTCAACACAGGGGTTGGGTCCGTCTAGGACAGGTGACCTGAAATGAAAAGACCATCCTGCTGCATCCTGTTTGTTTTATGTATATATTTGCTTCAGACTTGCAGGCTAACCGTTTTTTTTATATTGAGGAAAATGAAAAAAAAATAGTCTCAGAATAGTTTGTTTTTTTTTACTTACTTAAAAAGAAAAAAAAAATGTTTGTTGTAACATAAAAAATATGTGATTTCAAAATAGTTTGTTTTTTTTTACTAACAAAAAAAAAAAAAAAAAAAAAAAGAAAAAAAAAATTTGTTTTAAACTTAAAAAATGTGTGAGAAAAAATAATAAATAGTTTGTTTCCTATTAAAGACGTAGTTTATTTGACCGAACTACGCTGGTTTGATTCTCCCCATTAGGTGGGATACGTAGGCAACCCTCATCGGGTCCAACCACACCTTTCAAAAAAAAAAAAAATCAAAAAAATTGTGTGTTTAATTTTTTCAATAAAATCAAAGTGATGCCGTTTTTGCAAATAGCCGAATGTTTTGAAAGGACGCCGAAAGGCTATTTTTTGCAAAAACAGCCACTTTGAATCATTTTTCATAATTTGCGGGCACAGCCTTGAAATATTCCTTATGGAAATGTTGCAAGGCCATAGCCGCAAAATCAAGTTCGGGTTCACACCCCGTTTGCAAAATAAAAATAAAATAAAAAAAATAATAATTTCAAAGTTTTATCTTTCTTAAATAAATTTTGCAAAAAATAGCCATTTTGTCAAATAAGCCATTATGTGGCCAATTTTGTAGAAATAGTCATAAGTGACACCAAAAATATTCTTATTCTTGTAGAAATCTCCTACACAAGTTTGTAGTTGGAGTCGGCTTGTACAATTTTTATTCAAAAAATAATAATCAAATAAACATCTCTTTATTTCTTGCATTAATTTGCAAGAACTACGCTCGGTCTGATTCATGCGGGGTCATGATACGTAGGCAATCTCCATAAGATTCGACCACAACTGTATATGTATATATAAAAAAAAAAAAAAAAAAAAAAAAAAAAAATTGGAAGAGAGGTTTTCAAGGATAATGGAAAAGGAAAAGCTGGAATGATGCATGTAGCGAATACATATATGGTTAACCGACTAGGTGCATTACATCCAATGTGCGATAACATATCTGTTAAACTCTGTGAACTTACCAGTTTGTTGCATTTTCAGAAAGTTTAGCGGTTGGCTTGACAGAATATTCTGGCCAATCACCATTACCATACTAGATCAAAAGGGCCAATTCTAGCAAGCATGTCTAGTTCCGGCAAGAGTCTCGATGGAGAGAAAACAGAGATACAGATAATGAAAGATGAGGTGGATCGGTTGAGACAACAAATAACAGAGATGCACCTAGCCTGGGCTAGGGGACAGTCACCACCAAACCTTCCTACTCTTACACCAGTTCCAGAGCGTCCGCCTATTGATCCCTCGACAAGTGCACCAATCTATCCATGTTATCAAGGGGAAAACCCTTATACATCCCAGGTTCCACCAGCTAGACAAAATACTCCTCCTCCGGTCACCCCTGTTTTTGTGGCACCTCCGCCTGCTACTTTACAGAAGTCGTCCGGTGAACCGCTTTTTCAAATACATGACAATCATTGTTATGATCCCGAGCCTACCTTTAAGGCTCCTGAACCGCATTCACACACCCCTCACTGGGATAACCCGGCAGAACCGGAAAAGCACTTCAAAAGTTTGGAGCATGAGGAAGTTATTCGGAAAGTCAAAAGCCTGGAGCAATCCTTCAGGAATATGCATGGTTTAGGCAACCAAGTCAGTGTTGCTTACAAAGATCTATGCCCATTTCCAGATGTCCAGTTGCCCGTCGGGTTCAAAATGCCCAAGTTTGATCTATACGAGGGACATGGTGACCCAGTAGCCCATCTCCGAGGTTTCTGCAGCAAAATGCGAGGAGCCGGAGGGCGAGATGAAATTCGATAGCTTACTTCGGTCAGAGTTTGGGAGAGTCCGCATTAGAATGGTACACCAGGCAGGATCCCAGCAGATGGTTTACATGGGATGACCTGGCCCAAGCATTCATCGGCCAGTTTCAATATAATCTTGAAATAATCCCTGATCGCTTATCATTGCTAAAGCTAGAGAAGAAACCCGCCGAAAGCTTCAGAGAATTTGGGTTCCGCTGGAGGGAACAGGCAGCAAGGGTGGATCCCCCGATGAGAGAGAACGAAATGGTAGACTACTTCTTGCAGACACTGGAGCCAACCTACTTTAGTCACCTGGTGACATCGGTTGGTAAATCTTTCAATGAGGTGGTCAAAATGGGCGGAATGATAGAAGAGGGACTTAAGTCCAATAAGATATTGAGCTATTCCGCGTTGAAAGCAACAACTCAAGCTATTCAGAATGGCACGGGGGTTGCATTCCGGAAGAAGAGAAAAGAAGAAGTTGCAACAGTAGAGGAGGGTACTTGGTCCAGATCGAAAGGTCCTTCACCTCACTACCAAGCCGGACCCTACTACCCAAATCACCCTAATCACCCTCCCCGAAACACATATCCACCACCAAGGGCTTACAATAACCCTCCAGGACCAGGTTTCCGAGGGAATCATGCCTTCGGAAAGGAAAAGACACAAAGAACATTCACTGAGTTGGGAGAAACTTATACTGCTCTGTTCCACAAATTGAAGCAGATAGGTTTGTTGAGTCCTGTTGAGACAAGATTGCCAAATCCCTTACCCCCAAATGTGGATCGCTCAGTAAGCTGTGAGTATTGCTCAGGGGCTCTCGGACATGATACCGAGAAATGTTGGAAACTGAAACATGCAGTGCAAAATCTTATTGACACCAATAAGATCGAGGTTCAGACACCAGAAGCACCCAACATTAATCAGAATCCATTGCCAGCTCACCCTTAGACCCAACATATAAGAAGTCATGCTTGGTAATCAGGAGGAGTTTTGGTGGTTTGTTTTGTTGTCATTTCTTTTGTCCGAGTTGTTTTCGGGGTTGTGACCCGGATCTTGTTTTGAAGTGAAACCCTTATCTTTCCATTTTTGGTCATTGCAGTTTGCTTAGTCGTTGCAAGTTTCGTTTCAGTTTTGTATTTTGGTTTTCTTGATTGTATTTCAACCACTTCTCCTTTTAGTGAAACTTTTGGTCTTTTATTACCCAGTTCGTCTTTTTGTTTAGTTTTTCTATCTTTAAATTTGGCATTTGTTCGAACGCCAACTCTAATGACATGGCATCGCACATAATTTTGGCCTAATATTAAGGGTAAATCATGAAGCAATTCAAAGATAATCAGGTCATTTTAAAAAAAAAAAAAAAAAAAAAAAAAAAAGAAATAAAAATGATTTGAGATTATTTGGAGCTCGAATCATGAGAGACTGGGGCAGGTAAAACATGAAGAAACCCTTAAAGAAAAATTGGCCATGCTAAGACGGGGTTCGCTCGTGATACTGAAATGAAAGTGTCATCCAGCAATACTTTAAAATGACGGATGAAAAAGGCGAATGGACGATATGGTTATCACTCCTAGCACAACCAGAAGATGTCGTGAATATGTTGTTTGTACTTGGCATGTTTTGAAGATTGGAATGACGAAGGCATTTTGTTCTGCTATCCAAACACTTTATCCTTCGTTAACCCTTCGAGCCTTATTTTGATTTCTTTCATACCCCTCCTTCGGAATCGGTACCAAAATTAGAAACACAAATGGGGAAGATAAAGAAAGAAAAAGAGAAAAAAAAACAAAAACAACCAAAAAGGAACGAAAAAGAAAAGAAGAAAAGAAAAATGAATGAAAAAGAGAAAAATGAAAAGAAGGAATTGGGAACTACGTTTGACCTGATTCCTTAAAGAGGATACGTAGGCGCTTCACAGCTCGGTCATAGTGTAAATAAAGTAATAAAAATTCCCCAAGTAAAAACTGGGGCAAAGAAAAATTGTGTTGATTGTAAATAAATTTAGGTCCGAAGGTTGTAAATTTTGAACCCAAAATTGATTTTGTTTTGAGCCTTCAATACCATTTCTTTCTAACCCTATCCAAATCCCACATTACGGTCCAAAGAAAGACCTTCCGATCAGTCTTCAAAAGATGCCGCGTCAGGCGAGGGATAGAGTCCTATCATAATATAACACGCTGATTCTCAGCAGAAAAGACGCTGATTCTCAGCAGAAAGGAAATACGGGAGAGTCTTGGCAGTGACACCCCAATCCCCTGCTAAAAGTGATACAAATGAGAGAGTCTTACCGGTGAAAACCTTCACAGGCACCATAAGACGACGAAAGCTGAGAGAAAATCAAAATGAGAGAGGCTTGAAAGTGAAAACCCGTCGGGCACTACAAGTCGAATAAAGGTGATAATCAGATGGAAATCACGAGACAGAAATCGTGAAAGGCAATTAACGACAAAGGATAGGCCATATGTGCATGTCATGACCAGTAGAGTTGGTATTCGCGTTTGATAAGTTTTTATAGATATTTCCTGCTAGAGAGTCATTTTCTTTTTTCCTTTGTTTTCTATTTTGTTTCTTTTTATCTTTCTCATTTTTATCAAAAATTTCCCCATCAAGGTCTGTCTAGTCAGAACAAGTGAGAAATGATTTCAAAACTTGCCACCAACTTTCCAATTATTATGCAAAGCAAGGAAATGCCATTGACGGCAGAGAAGTAGGGTGCGAAGAAGATTATTAAACCGGGGCAGAAAATTTTCTTTTCAGTTTGAAAATTTTCTGGAAGTCAATACCCACCTTGGGGAAGAAGGAAAGTCTTAAGGGAAATGGTCTTCGAACCAGTGGCATCCTCAACAACCTTCAAGAAGAGTGAAACACCAATTTTGAGGAATTGAAAATCCACCGGCAGTGTTATCTTCAGCAAGTTCCGAGGTGGTCGGACAACACAGAGTGGTAAAGGAAGAAAGGAAATCTCATCTTCAACAAAATAACCCCCAACAAGTTGAGAAACACAGAACGGGGAAGGGATAAATGGAAAAACCCATCCCCAGCAGGAATATCATCTCCAACAAATGAAATCATTCCCCAACAAGTTTTGGGAGCCCCGAGCGAGGGAAAGGAGGAAAGGAAAAACCACCCCACATGAGCGGCACAACCGCTCACAATGTTTTGAACTAACGAATTTTCTTTGATTTGAAACAGGGAAAGAAAGTGCTATTGATAGCAGAAAATCATGCCACAAGGAAGAACACCAATACTGGGGCAGAAAATTTTCTGCCGTTGTTGAAAATTTTCCCGGAGAAACGAGGAAGGCAATTCAAAATGACGTGTCAGGTTTGTCCACCTTCAAATAGGATGTTTCAGGTTAGTCCACCTTCGAACAGGACGTCTCGGGTTTGTTCACTTTCATACATTGATACAATGGGAGTATTCGCCCTCGAATAGGATACAATGGGAGTATTCGCCCTCGAATAGGATACAATGGGAGTATTCGCCCTCGAATAGGATACAATGGGAGTATTCGCCCTCGAATAGGATACAATGGGAGTATTCGCCCTCGAATAGGATACAATGGGAGTATTCGCCCTCGAATAGGATACAATGGGAGTATTCGCCCTCGAATAGGATACAATGGGAGTATTCGCCCTCGAATAGGATACAATGGGAGTATTCGCCCTCGAATAGGATACAATGGGAGTATTCGCCCTCGAATAGGATACAATGGGAGTATTCGCCCTCGAATAGGATACAACGGGAGTATTCGCCCTCGAATAGGATACAATGGGAGTATTCGCCTTCGAATAGGATACAATGGGAGTATTCGCCCTCGAATAGGATGCAATGGGAGTATTCGCCCTCGAATAGAATACAATGGGAGTATTCGCCCTCGAATAGAATACAATGGGAGTATTCGCCCTCGAATAGGATACAATGGGAGTATTCGCCCTCGAATAGGATACAATGGGAGTATTCGCCCTCGAATAGGATACAATGGGAGTATTCGCCCTCGAATAGGATACAATGGGAGTATTCGCCCTCGAATAGGATACGGAGGGGCCATCCACCCTCGAATAGGATATTTTATGTATGTTTTATCTTACATCGTCCTATGCATATTTTGTAAATTATTTCCAGCATGCATTTTAAATTCAAAAATTGCTACTAAAAGCAGGCGCCTACCTGTATAACAAAAGGCAAGTCTTCAGTCTTTACATTGCAGGTCTTGAAAGCAGAGGGTTACAACAAGAGATCCCAACGCAAATTCAAGCGCATGAGTCAAAGGAAATGAGGGGTGAAGGAAACAAAAGATACTTCCTCAGCAGCATCATCCCCAGCAGGTGAGTAAACAGTTCCAAAGATATCCCCAGCAGCCGAAAGAAAAGTAATACGACTCAGGGGGAAAGCAATTCTAAGACAAGATGATTCAGAAGAAAAGGTGGCCCAAGAGGCAATGCAGGAAGAAGAAAACGGTACAAAAGGCAAAAGAAGGTGATCATGGATAGGATGAAATTAGTGAGTTGTAGTCGAAGTCAGGGAGCCCGCCTGGAGAATGGAGTGGCGATTTAGTTTTGAAGTTGTAGTTGAAGTCAGGGAGCCCGCCTGGAGAATGGAGTGGCGATTTAGTTTTGAAGTTGTAGTTGAAGTCAGGGAGCCCGCCTGGAGAATGGAGTGGCGATTTAGTTTTGAAGTTGTAGTTGAAGTCAGGGAGCCCGCCTGGAGAATGGAGTGGCGATTTAGTTTTGAAGTTGTAGTTGAAGTCAGGAAGCCCGCCTGGAGAATGGAGTGGCGATTTAATTTTGAAGTTGTAGTTGAAGTCAGGGAGCCCGCCTGAAGAATGGAGCGGCGATTTATTTTTGAAGTTGGTTAAGGAAAGCGGCAGAGTGTAACGGAAATCCCCAGCATGAATCAAAAGGAAGGCAACCAGAATGCGAGTCAACAGTCCGAGGGGATCAACAGAAGTTTAGTCACAATAAACAAAAAGAAAAAAAGAGGCATGAAGCCAATCCAAAATGCAAAAGTTGATGAAAGATGTGGTGTGCTCAAGACATGGCCGAGGTAACAAGCACAACATACCTGATCTTGATTCGAAAAGCAGCACCTGCAACTAGCAAGTATCAAGGTTCAAATTTAGAGTACGCATGAAGCACCAACCAATACTCAAGATCAAGCTTCAGAAGACTTATAGATAGGAATCTTGTAACTAGTGACTGATAGGCTTAGTTAGTCTTTCTCATGTTTTGATTTTTGATGTAATAGCAGGACCACGGACCGGAACTTCGATGGGACGGAACCTCGACGGAACAACACCTCGACTGGCTCTCCACCTCGGTTACCCTTCCTCACTCACTTTCGAACTACACATGGCCTGATTCCTTTATAGCCAAGGATATGTAGGCAGCTCAGATACAAGGGCTCGGTCACATCCATCTTCTTTTAGTTTAGTCCCTCCCAATAAGGGTCAGGTCAAAAACACTTGTTTAGTCGTTCTTTGTTAGAAAAGATTAGTGACCAGTTATCTAAGCTAAATATTGTAAACACGTGATTTTTGACCCTCCCCGAGATTTTCTATATTTCTAGCATAAAATATTTAGTTTAGTTTTAATATAGCTATTTTAGTTAAATTTGACTCTTTTACTTTATTTTTACCTCAAAATGGAAAAATAACAAAAATATAGTTTTATTAATGTTTCGTAGTCATTTTAAACTTGAAAAATGCAAAAATAGTACTTTATATTTTTATCTTTTTATTAAAAACGAAAATTACAAAAATAATTTTTTATTAATATTTTGTAGTCATTTTAAACTTGAAAAAAATAGTTTTATTTTAATTATGAGTATTATAGTTATTTTTGATTACCTAGGATTAATTAAATAACACCATTCTCGGTTCCGGGCGAAGAATAATATTTGGGTTCAAACTACCCGGTTTTATAATTTTCGGACATAGCCCGTAATAACCCGACACTACACTAAGGGGGAGGGATGGGAGATGAAGGGGGGGAATGCACATGCACACACACTACAAAACACATGCACACACACTACAAAACACATGCACACACACTACAAAACACATGCACACATGACATGGAGGAAAATGCATAATGCACACACATGCACACATGCACACTACTTGAAAAATTAAAATAAAAGGAAGCAAGAAAACGGGCAAAGGGGGTGGTCTCTGGACGAAAGAAAGAAAAGGAGAGGAAGCAAAAAAAAACGGAAAGAAAAGAGAAGAGAAGAGGGATTCTCTTCTTGATTTTTTGAAAGGAGAAAGCAAAAAGAAAGCAAAAGGAAAGCAAATATAACGGCAGCAAGAGAAAAAAAAAAGGAAGCAAAGGGAATTGAAAAAAAAGGAAGAGAAAGCTCTCTGGAACGGCAAAAAGAATTGAAGAACAAAAGAATTGGGAAAAACGAAATTGAAAGGAAAAGAAAGAAAAAGCTACAAGAAGGATAAGAAGAGAAAACGGCAGTGAGGATTGGAAAAGAAAAAAAGAAAACGAAAGGCACGGCAGAGAGAAAAACGAAGCAATAAGAGGTAACGAAAAGAAACCACCAGCTCCCTCCGTCGTTGTTCGTCGTCCGACGAGGTATAACTTCAGTCGAGGTCGTCGTTTGGTTCGAGTTCTGTCCGGAGAGGTCGAGGTTTGAGATCGTCATAAAAGGTTCGTTTTCTCGTTGTGTACGTTGAAAAATATGCAGAAATAAAGGTGTTGTTCTTTTCCGATATTGTTCTTCTCGCTAATATTTTGGATCGTTTCGTATTTGATTTACTTTCGTATGGTTCAGACTATTTTTGTAAATATATGATTTTGTTGAACATGCAATGTCGAAGTTAGCTAATGAAAATGACTAATCCTTCATATGCTCGCCAACTAGTTATGCTTCCATTGTTTATGTAGTTGTTCACCATAGTCTTGAATTTGCTCACTTAATTAGCTACTCGTATGTTTACTTGAATTGGTTATAGTTGAGCACGATGTTGTCACATTATGGAAATTGGTTCATTATTCTTTAACTGAACGACGTAATTAGATTGAAGGAATCGGGGGTGCATTTCATGTGACCCGACTCCAATTTTGAACAAGGTTAAATAAAGCGTGTCGTGAACCACAAGTGCATTTCATGTAGTGTGGCTCGCAACATGTTTTAAATAATCTTGAATTAACTCTCAAATAAATATAGCGGAATGTAGTTTGCTTTTAAATTAGAATTAGAGTTATGCCTCGCCTAACAAAAATTGTACAAATCGCGGGGCCCTCATAAATGCATATGCAAAATATTTAGATTTCGAGATGTGCCGTTTCTTAGCGAATTTCCCGGCCTTCTCAAAAATGTAAATAAGTAATCGCTCTAGGCGCGTATTTTAATAATTTTACCTTCTTAAATACGGGCGTGCATTTCATGCGGCCCAAATCCAAATCCCAAAATGTTGAATAAGAATGTGTCGAGGATCCGGGTGCATTTCATGTGACGTGATTCGAAACATATTTTTAGGCAACATTCTCTTTCGTAAATAATAATAATAATAATAAAAGCGGTAAAGGGATATTAACTTGCACTAAGTACATAATTGTAAAAAGCAGATAGATAAGCCAAACACGACGGTTGAGCGACCGTGCTAGAACCACGGAATTCGGGAATGCCTAATACCTTCTCCCGGGTTAATAGAATTCCTTATCCGGATTTCTGGTTCGCGGACCGTTAAATAGAGTCATTCTTTTCCTCGACTCGGGATTTAACCGGTGACTTGGGACACCATAAATCTCCCAAGTGGCGACTCGAAATAATTAAATAAATCCCGTCTCGATTGTCCTTTAATTGGAAAAACTCTTTGCGCCCTCGCGGGGGTGCGGTAAAAAAGAGGTGTGACAGGATCTACTAAAATACATTCAACTTGAATTGTATTCAAAAGGATATATATTACTAGGGTTTCGTTGTGAGACTGAGATATGCCTTCTGCTTCTTCGTCACAAAACGATAAGACGTCCTCGGGCACATAGCTCCAAGTTCATTTTTCTCTGGTGATTGATACTTTGGTGCGCTTGAACACAAGTCATTGAGGGACATCGACTCCGCCAATGATCATGTGTATTACATGTTGTGGTTTTTTTTGTTCATATTTCCTTGCATCTCTCTTCCTGAAGTGATTTTTAGCCCAATCACTTAGGATTTTTCGAAAGTGGCTTTCGTTGAATAACCGAGACATTTCCTCCCTCAACCTGCAATCTTCCATTCGATGACCACGTGTGCCATGATACTTGCACATAAAGTTTGGGTTTCTTTAAGAAGGATCAATCTGTATTATCTTGGGCCACTTAGTGTCTTTGATTCTCTCAATAGCCTAGACAATCCCTGATGCATCTATATTGAAGTTGTACTCTAATAATAGAGGAGCCTCGGCGGGGTCGGAGTGCTTGTCGAACCCGCTCTTGCACATGAGTCCCCAAGAAGTTTGGCCCATAGCATTCATCCAATTGCTCAAATGGCTCAGGTCGTTGTTTCTTCGGTTCGGCATATTGCTGATACTATTCCTTGTTAAATCTTTATCCCTGATCTATGTCCCTCAGGGGCTTGGCTGCAAATCTGTTAGGATGAACTAAACTCGAGGGAGCTCCTAACTAGTTGTCTTGGACCTTGATTTTTGACTGGTAACGATTGTGCATATCCGACCATGCCACAACTGAATATTGATCAAGTTCTTCTTTAAATTTCGCGATGGAATCGAGCTAATTTCAATCAAACCCTTTATAAAGGCCTATACTGCCCAGTCATCGGGGACTGGCAAAAATTCCATTCTTTCTATTTGAAATTTGGACACGAACTCCTTTAGTATTTAATCATTACATGGCTTTAATTTGAAGAGGTTTGATTTTTTTGTGGCCACCTTTATGGTTCAGACGTGTGCTTTCATAAAGGCAACTGCTAGAATAGCAAACGAGTCGATAGAGTTGGGAGCTAAATTGTGATACCAAATCATATCTCCATTCGCCAACGTTTCTCTAAATTTTTCCAACAAGACTGACTCGATCTCATCGTCATTCAATTTATTTCCTTTGATTCCGCAAGTGTACGAAGTAATATGCTCGTTAGGGTAGGTTCTTCCGTTGTACTTGGTTATGTCGGGCATGTAAAACCTTTTTGGAATGGGCATCGGGGCCGCACTCTGAGGGAATAATTTTTGTATGAATTTTTTGGCGTCTAAACCTTTCAAAATTGGCAGTTCCCTCCGTATCTGGTCTACACTGGAGTTATATGTCTATACTTTTTATAATGTCTTTAATTTTCTTTTCCCCGGACTCGATCTTCTTGGTTAGTTATTCGAGCATCCTCAAAATTATGGGGTCAGTCCTCGAGCCACTTTCACCTGGCCTTGTTGGTGCTGGTTCGGTACGCTGAGTGCTTACTGGTTTGGTTGTATTTGTAGTTTTATCATGACTTTGAAGTTGAGCATTGGCGATTTTTTGAGATTGCAACATCTCGAATATCACTTGGAATCTGGCTCCACTATCTCCAATTCTTTGGACATTGGATCGGGCTTCTCTATGCATATTTCCTTTAGAGTTCGCGCCTAGATCTGTATTCAAAGCGATATGTGAGCTAACATCAACTGGTTCTATATTTGGTACTTCCACTGGGTTTATAGGGGGTACACTGACCCTTGTGTTGTTGTTTTCTTAACGACCTTCATTCATGTGCTTTTTGTGTGCTAGACATGTTTAAGCTTGAGAATAAAAAACTCTTGGAAAGAAAAAGTGTAAAGAGAACGTGTGTAATGTGAATCAATAAAGAAATAATCACTATTATTTTTAGCCTACGATGGGCACCAAATTGTTTACTTCGAAAATAGATGTAATAATTAAATTTAATTCATAATTTTAAATATATATGATTTAGTTCAATACCAATTAATAATCAATAAATATGAATCAAGAATGAAAATAGACAAGTGAATTAAACCAATAATACTTGATAGTGGTGACTTCGAGACGGTGATCTCGAGATGGGCTAAGAGCAATAAAGTAAAAAAAGTAGAGTAAGAATATTAGAGCTAAAGGACAATGCTGTTGAATAGAGTGAAAAGGTGGAGAGTATATTCTTTTCTCGGTGATAAGATGATATTACAAATGGTTGGGGTCCCCTTTATATAACAGGAGAACCCTAAATAAGGAATATTCCTATTTACAATAGGGAATATTCTTGGTACAACAGTCTAACCGCCTAGTACAGAATAGTATAATCCTATTCTGGGATTTGCGTTATGACTTTGGGGTCGTGGCAGGAATCTACCTCGCTCTAGTATAAATTCATAATGGTACTATTTCAGAGTCGGGCATACTTGAACTTGGTGTTCCTCGTACTCCTATCTTCGGTTACGGTGCTTTATCTTCGAGCTTGATTCTGGTCCACTGGTCTCGAATCTTGACCTCACCCGAACTCAGGCCCCTGACGGACCTTCGACCCTATAAATGGGAGGCATACGATTTGAACCAGATACACCTAGGTCATATCCTCAGTGAGTTGAATTAGCGTCATGTCGTGCCTAATCACATGTCCTCAATACTTCTTTGTCCTACCTCTACCTCTTCTCAAACCCACCATGGCCAACCTCTCACATTTCATAATGGGAGCATATGTACTCCTCCTTTTCATGTGCCCGAACTATCTCATCCTCAACTTTCGCATCTTGTCCTCCATGGGGGCCACTTCCACTTTGTCACGAATAACTTCATTCCTAATCTTATCTCTCTCGGTATGTCCACACATCCATCTCATCATTCTCATTTCTGCTTCTTTCATCCTTTGAACATGGGAGTTCTTGACTAGCTAACTCTCATCCTCATACAACATAGTAGATCTAGCCACTACTCCGTAGGACTTTGTCTCAAGTCGTGGTGGTATATTTTTATCACACAAAATACCATATGTGAGCCTCCATTTCATCTATTTAGACTGTAGGGTTTGTCTCTAAACCTCCAGCCTCACGTTAGCTTCACCTCGCGTCTTGTCAATCAATACTATATCACCATCAAATAACATGCACCATGACATCTCCCCTTGAATGTGCCGTGTCAGCTAATTCGTCCAAACTTTGAGGGGTTGGGAGATTTATATTTTTATGAGTTAAATTTCGTTTAAACCTAAAACCGAAATGAAAATTTTTATGATAACTTTTATTTTATGATAACTTTTTGAAAAATAAAATGGATGTCTAACTGAAATATTTTTATGAGCTAAATTTTATTGAAAAGTATCTTTAAGAAACTCATATTTAAAAGCATTGTTTAAAAGTATTTTTCAAAATAATTAGTCAAACACAAATTATTTTTTTGCTAATTACCTTTTTAAAAAGTACTTTTAAAGAAAATATTTTAAAAATTATTTGGTTTTAAAAGCTTGGCCTATTATAATATGGGGATAAGCGCTTCTTCGTATTTGTTCACCTGCCATTCTCTTTTATCTGATATTTGATAAATACTTAATATGGTGTAAAATAGTTTCACAAAAAGTTACTGATGTATTTTTTATTTTGATAAGCAGAGGAGTGGATAAATGAATGGTGCTCCTACATTTCAATTCCTAGAGACAAATATATCTATCTATTGAAAAGCTCTGTTTTGTGGGAAGATGAACATTGATTCCCTTTCAGATGGGAAACACAACCATGTGATTTTTCTGATATGATAGCGTCATTTCTACATAATTTTTCCAATTCTTCTTTGGGACGATTGACAAAGATGTTTTCTTTTTCTCTTTGGTACAAATAAGTCTGCAAGGGAGCAATTCTATTTCTATTTGAGAAACTTCTGGAATCTGGATTATAAAGAAACAAGAAATTCAAGGAAAACAAAAAGAAAAGGAAAAATAACAAAAAAGATGGTATTTGTAAGTTAACTATTTCTAACAATTAACAATAGTTAACTAGTAAAATAATACTCTAATGAATTTATTTCTTTTTTAATTTGTTAAAAAAATGATCCTTTTTAAATTTGAAAGTAATTTTATTCAAAAGTCTCCTATTTTCTTTTTTTTTTAACTTCGTCTCCAAGTCCAATAGATTCAGAGAAATTAAAACGAATGGATTATATGTTCTTACCTCAATTTGTTAGTTAACCATGATAGATTAATAGAATTTGATGTAATTGTGCATGCCATAACTGTTTCCTATAGAAGATCAGCATTGATTTTTTTGTTCTCTTAAGAGCTGTTTTGATATAATTTTTTATTTATTTATAAAAATAATTTTTCTAATCAATATTTGGTAACAAAGTATTTGAAGATGAGTTTTAAAGTATTTTAAAGATGAGTTTTTTCCTTTTTTTTCAATTGAATAATATTTTCATATCATAAATCAAATTTTTTAAGTGAAGTACATATTAAATACAATTTTAATTTTAAATATATATTTTTAAAACTTAACTTCAAAAACTATTTTTCCTTCAAAATTCACATTTTTATATTCAAACGCCTATTTAATGGCAGTACTCATTTAGAAGGAAAAGACATATATATTTAATAGTGAAACTACTTTTTTCATTGCATTAATTTCCTTACGCAAAATAATAATAACTAATAGAACGGCATTGAAGATTAAAGGATGATTTTTCACCGAAAAGGTAGAAGAAGAAGAAACATAACACCAGAGGAATATTTATGATGCTGAAATGAGAGGAAGACTCTGGAAGGAAAGAAAAAAAAAAGGGTGAAAGGGAAAATCAGAAAATACGACAACCGTACAAAGACATTAACAAATATTTCTTTTGGTCCACAATAAGTGATCAATTTATTTTTTTATTTTGATTTAAAATAAATGCTCATTTATATAATCAAGAAAAAATTCAATTTATTTTTTTAAAATTACCTTTATGTATGTATCCCTAAAACATTATTTGCTCTTCACATTGAGAAGAGAAGTAAATACTACTACTATTATAACTATGGTGCAATATTTAATGAAAAATATTTTAATCACACTAATTATTTTTATTTAAAATTAAATATTTTTTAATCGATATGCTCAAAGCAAATTCATCACTTATTGTGAACAAAAAAAATAAAAGGGAGTGGAAATTATTATATGAGATCATTAGATAGAGATATTTTCACACTGGTCTTATCACTCTTATCAATTGAACTCAGATATAAAACGTATTTTTCTTGCGGGTATTGTCGTTACTCGAGACAACTTTTATTTTCACAATCAATATAATAGGGACCAACGACCAATACTTTGAGGTATTTTTGTTTTAGAAGCAATAAGGTAGGTATTGTAATACGTCAATTATAACGTTGGTCTAGTAATGTAATAAGGAATTAGCCATGCACAAATTATAATGTACGAATTGCAATACTGAAAGTATGAGTTATTGCATATTTGTTTGTTGTGTTAATATTATTATAAATTGGTATATTGTTTTTCGCTTTTTAACAAAATGAAACATTAGCACCTGAAGTTCTGCACAGGAATACTGTTTACACTTTATTTTGTTTTAAAAAAAAAAGCCAAAAATTTGAGTGAATAAAGCTAACTTTTATGTGAAATAATTAAATCAAACGTCATTTAAAACACATTTAATTTATGGTTTTGGCGTTAATGTTAAATTTTATGTGAAGATTATGTCTCGGCTAGTCAAATCAAACGTCAACTCACCTTGCAAAAGATACTTTAATATTTATATTGTCCCAACAAAGCTAAAACAGATTGTTTCGCCGCACCACTGTACCATTCGGCTCTTGGGTATGCCGAATAGATGGGCCATGGACTTGGAGTTGGAGAGGCGAATATACAGTGGTTCCCAATTATTGGAAGCAAATGTGTTCAACTTTTTTGTTTCTTTCTGTTTTGTCCATTTCAAAATAAAAATAGCACATGTTAGCTAGTTTTCGAGCCGTTCATTTAAAAATAATCAGTATTTATAAAATTATTGAAAAATAGTTACTATTTTGCTGCAATACAAAAAGTCCAGCATAATAATATACTAAAAATCGGTGCAACTGTATATGAACTCCTAACATATTATATTGGAACTTTAACACACGAAAAATTCCAATTTATCATGCTGGATTTTGAACAATATTTTCGTTTAAATTTATCTTTATATGAAAAGTGGCTAAAATTTGTTTACTTTTGAAACTGTTAGTATTTTTGTAATTAGCATTTGTAAATCTGCCTATTTTTGAAGTTCTCCCCATTTAAAAAGATAAGTAAGAAAGTCAGCACATTTTAAACTTGATTCGAATATATATATTTATCAATTTTCTGTTAGAATAAAATTTATATATACTTAAAGCTTTATGAACTATAACCTTGGCACGTCCATCTCCATTTGCGCCTTATATCTTTTACAAAATGCAACAACAACAGTGGCGAAAGCTAGCATATAGCACATCTAAATTAGTCGAGATCTGCATCAGGGGCGGCTCAACATTTTCGGTGGCCTAAAGCAAAATTTTGATGAGAGGCCCTTAATTTATAAAAATATATATATATATATATATATATATATATATTATTTTTCCAACTTTTTTAGATGCTATATTGTTAATAATTTTCTTATAATTGAGTTATTCTAATAATTTATTTTCAACTGATAATATCGTTAATTCGATCCATTTAGCTTCCCGTGAGATATTCTTGATCCTATACAAGATTTTATCAATTTTAATTTGAAATTTTTTTTTCTTGGGATGCAACTGTTATAGTAATATTATTCTATAAAGAATGTAGATATTTGGGTATAAAGTCTTGTTATCTTATTAAGTATATCGATTCGAGTCTTATCTTCTATTTGTAATAATAGTTTGAAAAATAAGTCTAAGCTATCATGTCAGAGTGACTAGTATGTTTTATTCGAGACTAAGTCAATATATTTTTTGAATTTTTATTATCTAGTAATCACAGTTTTTATCTACTAAATAAATAAATAAAGAGATTTTCATATGCTTCGGGTTATTCAAATATCAACAATTAACATCAAATACAAACTAAAAATTTTCTATTTTTTTTTTGTATTAAAGAATTACAGTTTTTAACCTTAAAATAAATAACTTTTTATATAAAAGATTAATTCATAAAATTACAACCAGTGAATAATGGGGCCCCCAAAGTTTGGGGGCCTAAAGCCATTGCTTGGGCTGCCTTACCCTTCAGCCGGCACTAATCTGCATAAGTTGATCCGGATATCATGGCTCACTCTGCCCCCTCTTTTTTCTCTTTCGTTGATAAAACCACATCAGGCCTAGTTAAGATACATTTACAAAATACCTTGACGTGATATAAAGTTATTTTTAAGTATAATATTTACATAATAGATCAAGCTCTAGTGCAAAGAGAGACGTATTATATTTGGCAACAAGTACACGCGTACATTTCACTATCGAGTTAGATCCAGTACATGCACGTATGCTTTTGGATTTCATGTGGGAAAAACCAAAATATCCATGTTTTTGATATAATGGTTAATATTTTTTAATTTTTTTTTGGAAATAAGTAGGAATCTTATTCATTTTCCGATATTTGGTATATTAATTAAGAAAAATAACTTTTCAAGAGTATTCATAAATGATTTAAATGTAATAAACATGAAGTCATAAACTTTCAAACCAACAACTTTTCGAATACACAAATTTCATAAACTATCGAACAACTAAACTTTCAAAACCGCAAAATTTCGAACCCGTAAACTTCCAAACACAAAAACCTCCAAGCTCATAATTTTAGAACTTGTAAAATTTGAATTTTTAAACCGATAATTAAAAAATTAAACTGAAAAATATATTTAACATATATTTTTTTTTTGGGGGGGGGGAGGATGGCAGTAAAACAAAAAAGAGAGTTTAAATTACAAAAAAAGTAAAAAATAATAATTTGGGGGGGGGGGCAGGTGAGAGGGGTTGTGGTGGGTGGTGCTGAAAAACAAAGAAAATAAAAACTTAAAATAAAGAAAAAGTTTAAAAAAAGATATATTCGGGGGAGGGGGGAGGGGGTTGGGGTGGATGGTGGGAGGTGCAAAAATACGATAAAAATAAAAATTAAGGTAAAAAAGTATTTTTTCTTTATGGGGGTAGGGAGGTGGGGGTGTGGTATAGGAGTAGTAGGGTGGGTGGTAATGAAAAAACAGAAATTTAAATAAAAAAAAGTCTTTTTTGGAGAGGGGGTGGGGTTGGGAAGGCTGAGAAGGTGTTTTGGAAAATGTTTTCTCTTCTCTTGATAAGGAAAATATTTTCCTCCAATTGAAAGAAAATAAGTTTATGAGAAAAATAATTTCCAAAATATTTAAGCCAGCCGAACATAAAAAAAATTTAAAAATTTTTTTCGAAATATATTTTGCTCATACCAAACATACCCTAAACTACTGGTCAAAAAAGGTCTAAATCTAATGATGTCTCACTATCCTATAATCTTGGTTATGGATCAGATATACATTATCTTTTACATTTTTCATGTTAGGTTGATCAAAATGTTTCAGAATTTTTTTTTATTGAAACAAATTCCTTAAAAATTATAAAAATAACTTTCCTAGTGTGAGTAGGAAAAACAAATTAATTCTATAGGTGACATTCCCGTCTGATTGTTTCCTCGGCTCCCTAACACCCCCACCCCGTCACCTCTACCCCTCACCTAGCCCAACTTACCTAAGAGTCTTTGGCCAAACTGTCAAAAACTACTTATTTTGAAAAATATTTTTTTTTAAAAGTGCTTTATGTAAAAGTACTTTTGCAAAATAAGTAGTTTGTATTTGGTTGATTTGTTTGAATAGTGCTTTTTGTAAGCTCATCGTGTTTGTCAATCTTTTAAAACAGTACTTTAAGTATCAAATTACAAAAAGAATAGTAAAATTTAATTTGCGATTTGTAATATTTAAAAAAGAAAATTAAATTTTAAACATTTATTAGAAAAGAACTCAATTAAAATATAAAACGTAAAGTAAAATATAAATTAAAATTCTAATTAATATAAAGTAGAGTTATTTCAAACAATAATATTGAGTGTTTGGTATTACTTATTATTTACATGATAATGTAAATATGTGAAAATATATTATTTAATTTAAATTTAAAATCTACTCTTAAGAATAAGAGAAAGAATAAAATACAAAAGAGAATAAATGTACAGCAAAAAAAAAGGAAAAAGAAAAGAAAAAGAAAAATTAAGCTAATGAAGGAAAATTTGAAAAATATAAGTTTATTATAAAGTTATTTTGTCTTGAATAAATTAATTTTCTACTTCTGCTTCTGCTTTTTGGAAGAAGCTAAAGTAGCTTCTCCTCAGAAGTAAAAAAACTGCTTCTGGTGCTGCTAATACGTATTTTTTTATTTTGGCCAAACACCTTAAATTTTTTAAAAAAGTACGTTTTTGGCCCAAAAAAAGTACTTTTGATCTCCTAGAAGCTAGCCAAAATAGGCTCTAAACCCCAAAGTGTTTGCCTAGATTGCACATAAAAGCTCTTGGGATAATATGTTCACCTACAGCAAATAAGTAAAGAAAATTATTTATTTCATCCTTTTTCTTCCAAAAATTAGCGGCTCGGTATTTTTATTGGTGGAAAACTATCACTTCGGTTCATATAGAATTTGATTTATAAATACGCTGAGAGAGTAAAGAACATTTTACATTATTAGTGAAATTTAAATGTGTTGTAACAAGTTGTTTGACTTATTTTCAAGTATGCTGAATTTCATGAGTTTATAGCTAACTAAGCTCTGAAATGAAGAAGAGAAGAAGAAGAGAAGAAGAAGAAAAGAAAAAGAATGGCGGAAGAAGAAAGCAGAGAGAATTAGAGAGAGAAAGAGAATAACTGTTCTATTGAAAATGAAATCTTGTACAATCACATGTAATAGTGAGTGTATATATATACACGTGTACTACTCATTTTTTCTAACCACTAACTAACTATCATTAGCTACTAACAAACTAACAAACTAGTTAATTAAATAGCTAAGCATTAATTAAGCTTTACACATATTGTTCTCAACACTCCCCTTCAAGCTAGGTGGTGCAAATATGTCAAGTACTCCTAGCTTGGATATCAAATATTCATGTTGAACTCTAGTTAATCCTTTGGTTAGAACATCTGCTACTTGCTCTTTAGTTGACACATACTCAGTCTTGACTAGCCCATTTTGAATCTTCTCCCGTATGAAATGACAATCAATTTTAATGTGTTTTGTACGTTCGTGGAACACTGGATTTGCAGCAATTTGGATTGCAGCTTTACTATCTGTAAAGATGGTTACTGGTAATGCAACTTCAACTCCAATATCTTTGAACACTCCAAAAATCCAGATTAGTTCTGCTACTGTTGAAGGAAGACTTCTATATTCAGATTCAGCTGAACTTCTGGAAATTGTACTTTGCTTCTTTGATTTCTAGGATATCAAAGATTCTCCATATTTGATAAAGAAACCAGTCACAGACTTCCTTGTGAGAGGGCAAGCAGCCCAATCAGCATCACAGTATGCTGTTATAGTGCATATCTTCTTGCTAGATAGAAGAATACCTGGTCCAGGTTGACCTTTCACATATTTAACTATCCTTTGTGCAGCTTCCATATGAGATCTCTTAAGTTTTTGCATAAATTGGCTCAAAGTTTGAACACTGTAAGCTATATCTGGTCGTGTGACTGTCAGATATAGTAGCTTACCTAATAACCTGTGATATTTACTAGGATCAGATAATAGTTCATCTATTGTACCTTTCAGCTCACCATTCTGCTCATCATAATCTTTTGTAGTAAGTTTGATATTAGACTCAATAGGTGTAGTAACAGGTCTTGCAGCTCCCAATCCTAGCTCAGAAATAAGCTCAAGAGTATATTTTCTCTGATGCATTAGAATGCCTTGATGAGACCTGGCAAACTCAATGCCAAGAAAGTATCTCAATTCACCTAAATCCTTCATTTTGAAAGTCAACTGTAGACTGGTTTTGACTTCATTTATAAGTGACAGATTAGGTCCTGTCAATAGCAGATCATCCACATAAACAAGAATGATGATAGTGGATTCTCCTGTTCCTCTGGTAAATAAAGAGTGATCATGTTGGCTCTGTCTGAAGCCTAAGTGTACAGGAGCTTCAGATAACTTGGCATTCCACTGTCTTGGTGCCTATTTAAGTCCATATAAGGATTTTAAGAGTCTGCATACTGTTCTATTCTTCCCCTAACTCTGAAATCCCTGAGGTGGAGTCATATATATTTCATCAGTCAAGTCTCCCTGTAGAAAAGCATTGTATACATCCATCTGATGAATGTGCCAATATTCAGAAGCTGTCACTGCTAATACAGACCCGACAGTCACCATTTTAACCACATGACTAAATGTCTCTTGATAGTCAATGCCTTCTTGTTGACTGTATCCCTTTGCAACTAATCTGGCCTTAAACCTTTCTACCTCTCCTGAAGCTTTGTACTTCACCTTGTATATCCATTTGCATCCAATTGGAATTTTTCCAGCAGGCAGCTGAACTACATCCCAAATATGATTAGATTCCAAAGCATCAACCTCAGTCTTCATAGCATCTACCTATCTAGAATCCTTGTATGCCTCTTCAAATGAAGAAGGTTCTACTATAGTAGAGAAGACAACTAAATAAACCTGATAAACAGGAGATAGACCATCATATGTAACATAGTTGGCAATAGAGTATGGAACATTCTTATGTTCTGGTAATGATACAAAATCTTTCATCCAAATGGGAGCTTGTCTTGATCTGGATGATCTTCTTAAATCAAGAAACTCGGGTTCTTGATGTGATGTATCAGATGACAATGGATTTTGTGCAGAAGAATGATCTTCAGGACAATCAAGAGTCTGTGGTGAACTGTGATCTCCTTGATCAGAATCAATAGAAGAAGAAGATGTATTTCTGATCTCTAATTCTTCAGTATGTAAGACATTGTTCTCAGATACTTCAGTTAGAACAGAAGGAGGTGAGAAAATAGGTGTAGAAGTAGAAGATTCTTTGAAAGGGAAAACATCTTCTTTGAATGACACATCTCTGCTAACAATAAAGCAGTGAGTCTCCAAATCAAGTAAGATATACCCCTTCTGAGTATCAAAGAACCCCATCAAAATAGTAGGCTTGGCTCTAGGAAGTAATTTGTGTGTTTCTTGAACTTGATTTGCATAAGTCAAGCAACCAATAATCCTCAAATGATCAAGACTAGGAGTCCTGCCATATAAAAGTTCATAAGGAGACATACCATTGAGTGATGATGGCATCCTGTTAATAATATATGCTGCTGCAATAACACAGTGACCCCAGAATTTAATAGGAATATTAGCTTGAAACCTTAGAGCTCTAGTAACCTCCAAAATGTGTCTATGTTTCCTTTCAACAACTCCATTCTGCCTGAGGAGTATAAACACATGTCTTTTGATGAATAATGCCATGCTTCTGAAACAATGAGTTACATATAGAATTCACAAATTCAGATCCATTATCAGATCTAATTATCTTCACTGTTGTATGAAACTGAATTTGAACTAACACAATGAACCGAGTTAGAACAACACAGACATCAGATTTCAATTTCAGAAGAAATAACCATGTCATCCTTGTAAAATCATCAACAATGGTTAAAAAATACTTATTTCCATCAAATGTTGCATATTTGTAGGGACCCCATACATCTATATGTATGGGATCAAAAACAACAGTACTCTTGCTATAACTAGTAGGAAAAGGCAGTCTAGTTTGTTTAGCACAAGGACACACAGTGCACTTATTAACAGCATCAGTAATACTAGCTAGTTTAGTAGGAAACAATATTTTGAGAACCATACTAGATATATGGCCTAGCCTCTTATGCCATAAGCTAATATCTGCAGTCTTGGATGTTATTCCAACTGCAACTAAAGCAACTGCAGTAAGTCTTTTAGCCCCATGTCTCTGTAGAAAGTATAAACCTGCTCTTTCTCTACCAATCTCCCTCACCAAACATCTCAAATCTCTGGTCACTGACAGTAAGTTGAACTTGAACTGAGGAATATAAAGTACTTCCTTAAGTGTACTGTTATCTGAAATACAATTATCTCCAATTTGAGTAACTTGAGTGACATCTCCATTAGGTAATACCACTCTTCTAGGCATAGTAGGTGTAACTAGAGAAGGTTTAGTCAAAAGATTCACATCTGAAACCATATGGTTTGTGGCTCTTGTATCAATAATCCACTCTTGATCTTGTGAATTAGAAGATGCTAAAAGAGCAGTGTCAGTGCCTGCAGAATTTGAAGCATTTGCACTTGCAGCATTTGCTTGAATAATAGAAGTTGAACCACTGTTCAATATCTGCATTATCTGATCATATTGCTCCTTTGTAAATGGAAGACCACCTCCTTGTGATGCTGTAACTGCTGATCCGTGTGACTGAGTAACAGGAATACTTTCTTGAGTTTTGACTCCTTTTCCCTGCAAAACTTCTGAACTTTGATTTGCCTGTTGAATGCCTTGATGTACAGGCATTTGTTGTATTCCTCTATTCTGAAACCCATAGTTTGTGTGTAGAGGAACACCATGACTAGACTCTATCATGGCATTATAGGCACCAGCTCCCCCTTTCTTTTTAGTCCTATTGTCTTGAGAATACCCTATTATTTTGTAGCAATTCTCTTTGCTATGACCTCTCATTTTACAAAAATCACAGTAGACATTCTGATTTTTTCTGAACTTAGCATTGAAAACAGGTTTTCCACTGTACAAGGCAGTAGAATCATATGAATTTGTATTCACAATAGGAGCTGATCCTAACAGACCAGCATTAGCAGCAACAAACTTTTGACTCTCATCACTCATAAGCATAACATAGGCTTGATTTATTGAAGGTAGTGGTTTGATCATAAGAATTTGACTGCGTGCTTGGGAATAAGAGTCATTTAATCCCATTAAAAACTGAAACACCTTTTGTTTTTGTAGATGTACAATGAATTCCTTTATTTTAGCACAATCACAACCAGGAATAGGTACAACTGACTCATTTTCATCCCAAAGATCCTTAAGCCTTGAGTAATAAATAGAGATAGAATTTGTGCCTTGAGCTAATGTAGCAATTTCCTTATGCAGATTATAGCAACGAGTATCATTTACTTTATCAAATCGTTCCTGCAGATCCATCCAAACTAGATGTGCACTAGTTGCATAAGCAATTCCACTAATTAACGATGAAGACACATAATTCATCAACCATGACAATACAATCGCATTACATCTTTCCCATTGATACCAATATTTCTCACGAAATCTTTCCTTAGGCCATTTGCCATCAACAATTCCAAGCTTATTTCGACCTAATAATGCAATTCTCATAGATCTATACCATAAGGAGTAATTATCAGTATCTGTCAACTGAAATGAGATCAATGAGATTCCACTTGTATCGCCAGGAGCTAAATACAAAGGATGATTAACTGCTACATTAACTCCTTCTTCAAATTCATCCTCCGATGATGCATGTAATGTATTTGCATGTGTAGTATTGTCAATCGTATTAGGGTTTTCATTCATAGAATCATCACCCGCCATTGTTACTCAGTTCTGATTTGAAGGAAAAAATCGGAGAACCAGAAATTTAGAAGAGAAAGATAAAGAAGAAGAAGAGATTGAGACGAGCTTCAATTTCGAGCTCGTGGTTTTGATACCATGCTGAATTTCATGAGTTTATAGCTAACTAAGGTCTGAAATGAAGAAGAGAAGAAGAAGAGAAGAAGAAGAAAAGAAGAAGAATGGCGGAAGAAGATAGCAGAGAGAATTAGAGAGAGAAAGAGAATAACTGTTCTATTGAAAATGAAATCTTGTACAATCACATGTAATAGTGAGTGTATGTATATACACGTGTACTGCTAATTTCTTCTAACCACTAACTAACTATCATTAGCTACTAACAAACTAACAAACTAGTTAATTAAATAGCTAAGCATTAATTAAGCTTTACACATATTGTTCTCAACAAAGTTCCACTTAGGCATGTTACTTGTTAAACTCTTGTCGAATTTTGTGAAAATTATCTCATACGGTTCTTTTCCTTCAAACTATAATTTCCACTCTGATCATTACATTCATCTTCATGTTGAGTAATAACAGTAGAGCCATAAGGGTGTTTACTTATGATCCTGTAAATCAACAATTATTACTAATTAGTACTTAAACATACAAGACTGAATGGTTCTTTCATATACTTAATATTAATCAAGAAAATTAATTATACATTTTAAAGCTGGAAATTATTTCACCTGTTATGGCGTTTCTCGAAGAATCTCTTCAGGGATTTACTTCTTGCAATTGGCAGTTCTAAAGTAGAAACAACAGAATCCACCAAAATTTCAGTTAATATGCAAGATGACGACCATATAACAAAAGCCTGGATAAAGCTAACTGGTGTAAGTACTTAAAAAATTTCCTAAACTTTATTCAGTCAAGTACTACCATTAGTTATAGCATATAACCACCAAGACATGTGGTCAGATGGATAAAGTTGTCTCACTATAAACTAGAGATCTCATGTTTGAGATCAGTGCCGGACCCAGAATTTTGTGTGTGCAAGTGGGTTCAATCTTAGACGTATATAACTAATTTAGTAGTAAAAAACTAGTTGTTAAGTGAGTTCAAAACTTCAAATGATTATTTATACAAAATGTATATAGCTTTATTCCTAATTTATACATATACACAATATTAACTTGTTGTGACACGGGTTCAGTTAAACCCGTTAGCCACCACTTGGGTCCGCCACTGTTCGAGACCTAAGAATGAAAATACTCTTGGTAGAAAGTGATTTCCTTTTTGGTGGACCTTACTTGGCACGAATTTAAATTAGTC